>JAMPIV010002982.1:0-123049 GCA_024509875.1 Oreohelix idahoensis
TGAAGGTTGTTGGGGTTTGGAGTGTTTGTGGGTATATTTTTTAGGGTTGGTTGTTTTGTGTTGGGTTGGTTGGGGGGGGGGGGGGGGTGGGGGGGGGTGGGGGGGGTGGGGGGGGGGTGGGGGGGTGGGGGGGGGGGGGGGGGGGTGAGGGGGGGTGGGGAGGGGGGTTGGGGTGGGGGTGTTTGATTTTTTTGTGTGGTTTGGGGATGGGGCGGGTTTTTGGGTGGGTTGGGGGATGTTTAGGATTGGTGGGTGGGGGGGGGTGGGGGGAGTTGGGATTAGATTGTGTGTGGGGGGGGGTGGTGGGGTGGGGGGGGGGGGGGGGGGGGGGTGGGTTTGGGGGTGGTTGGGTGGGGGGGGGGATTGGGGGGTTTGTTGGGTTAACTTTAAGGTTGGGGGGGGGGTTTTTTTCGATGTGGGGTTAATGAGGTTTGTTAAATGTTTGGTTGTTTTTTCGTTTGTTTTTCGGACCGGGGGTTGTTGAGGGGGGGGTGGTGGTGAGGGTGGGGGTTTTTTTGATTTGGGGTGGGTGTTGGTTAATTATGTTTTGTTTATTTTGGTCATTATGTCCTAGCATCACTGCAGTATTGGGGTACCCAGCATATTGCTTTGTTATATGTTCTGTGCGGGAGACCCTGGTTCAATGGTTGGGTGAGTATAGATTTTTCTACCATTTTTTTTAGGTCTTAAAAAAGTCTGGATTTGACGATCCATATGGGTAGTTGGGGGTTTGTTTGATATGGGGTGGTATTGTTGCAAATGGAGTTTAGGGTTTTTTTTTTAGTGTTGACTCAACGGGGGTATGTAGTCAGCGTTGTGGGGACCCCTGATATTTTGGTGCTTATATACTGCTTTGGGAGTTATGTTTTTTTTTTGGTTTTTACGGATGTTGCCTTGACTGTATTATTATTTGTTGGAGGATTGTTGGTGGGGTCCCCCCAAAATAGATTTGGGGGAGTGTTGTTTTTAGTTGCAGGTAGACACTGATTCTGCTGAATACAGGGGAATTGGGATGGTATTGGTTTGATTATATTGGTTGCTTTTTTTTACTAAATTCGTTGATAAGGCTTTATGCCCAAGGGGCAAGAATTTTTCTAGAAAAAGAATGTGTTTAGTTTAGTATTTACTTCTGGGGTAGGTTTTAGGCAGACAAGACAGAATAGTTCATTTTTGGGACCAAAGTACATTTTTGTAGTTCACTAGGGGGGGTTTTGTGCCAATTGGGGGTTTTCCGGATGTTGGGTTTATGTATTGTAATTTAGTTGTGGTTTATGAAGTATGTGTAATTGGGTGTGTTTTTTTGTTTTTTTTTTTGGGTTTGAATTTCTTGATATTGATTTGTAGAATTCAATGTATGTGTTGTTAATGAAAAATTAGGTTTTTGTTTTTAAGAAATGTTAGGTTTGTGGTGGGGACATATGTTTGTTTGTTAGATGGGTGGGATATAGAGGTGGGGTTAGTTGTGAAGCTATATCAAAGGGGGTTAATGTATATGTTAGTGATGGGTATATATCGGGGGGGGTAAGATTCCTTTTTTGGAGTATATTGTAGAATGTTGGGATTTATATATGATTCACGGTTAGTTAAGTGATATTAATTTTTGTGAGATTTGTTATTTTAGTTGTTTGTTGAGGGTTTAGATGGGGATATGTGGCGGAGAGAAGTCATGGGTTGCAATATTTTAGGTGGGGGGGTGGGGTTATGTGGTTTTGATACGGGGCTCATTTGTTGGAGTCTTATTTGATTGTTAGTCTTTATTGAAAAAGTGAGAGGTTTTAGTTTTCCAGTGTTGTTTTTCGGGTATTGGCGTTTTTTTTTTAAAGTTGGGATACCAATGGTTTGCTGTTTGGTGGGGAACCACTAATGAAAATTTTTAATATACATTATTTGGTTTTATGGGGGGTTATAACCTTATGATTAGTAATTTTGGTGTGGGAGGGGAAAATCGTTATAAAAACTTCCGTAAATAGCGGGGGTTTATTAGGAGTAACATCAATCATCTTGAACCATAGATATTGGGGGGGATTTTATTTGGGGGTCAATTTGGGGTGATGAATCGGGTGGGGTGTGATTGGGTGGTTTGTGAGTGGATGTTGTAATGGTTGAAAATGTGATTGTTGTTGTATTCTTTGGTTGGGTGAATTACAATTTTATTTATGGTTTGCAAATGAGGGTTTAAGCTGAAATTGGGGGGGAAATTTCTATTTTGTTCGGGGAAATTTGGGGGACTTTTGGGTGAGGGGGGGGTTTTATTTTGTTTTAGGAGGGGAATTTTTAATTTGGCCACTATGGGGGGGGGGGATAAATTGTTGGAAATCCAGGGGGTTTTTTTGTTTTTTTCACTGAATATATTTGGATATATTATTTTTAATATATAAATTTTAAGTAGTATATATAAATATATTATATATATATATATTTATTTATTATTAGGGGGGGTATATATGGGTGTGAAAGTATTGAAGGGTTTTGGTGGTGGGGTGGAAAAATGTTTTAATGGATTTTCGTGTGGGTTGTATGATGGGAGCCGCGGTAGCATAGTGGTTAGGTGCATGGCTTCCTAGTGGCAGTGGTCTATGGTTCGTTCCCCAGATGAGGCGGAAAAATTTTTTAGGCCACAAACGGGTCCTGGTTTTTTCCGGGGAGGTGTGTTTTGCAAATGGGTACCTGTTAGCAACTTTCTGGGAAGGGGTGGGGGCCGGCGTGTATATTGCCGGGAGGTGGATAACCCCTCTTGTGCTGACGGTCAGGGTGCGATTTGGGCCTCAACACATATTTGGGTTATTTCCCTCACATTGGGTTGGTGTAACGGGTTTTCCATTTTACCTTTACTTTTGTATGACTATTTTTGGGGGGGAAATGTTATGGGGGTTTTTACACGCTCAACAGTTTAGCATTGCCTTTATAGGGACCATAGGGGTCAAAGGGTTGGGGCAGGATTTTTGGTGGTTGGTATGGGTTGGTGAGGGGGGGTGGTGTTTTTTTTGTTGGTATATTCTTGGGTTTTGCGTGGGGGTGGGTTTGTGCAAATATTTGGTGGGTGGTGCAAATGGTGTTAGCCGTAATATATTGGTGGTGTGTTTCTACAAAATTTTTTTTCTTTGGGGTTGGTTAAATTCAGCTTAGTAGGGTTGTAGTTTTTGGTTATGTCTGGGTGGGTCGGGGGGAAAGGAGTTTGGTGTTGGTGGGGGATGTGTTTTATGTTTTTTTTTTTGGGGGGGGGTTGAGGGGGGGGGGGCTGGGTTTGGGGGTTGTGTTGGTTGGGGTGTGGGGAAGTTATGGTCCCTTCTTAGGTTGTTTAGGGTGGGGGGGACCTACTGTGGGTACACGTGGGTAGAACAAGTGATCTTCACTGTTTCTATTTGTGTTTTCCGTGCAATTGTTTACATTTTTTTGGTATGTTATTTCCTGCTTTTAGTGATGATTGTGTTTACTCACAATGGGTGTTATATTGTTCAGTAATCTGAATGTGATCGCTTCGTTTTGCTTGTGGTTTGCAACGTTTATTGCGTGGATGTTTGTGAAGCTCTGCGTTGTAGTCGGTTACAAAACAAGTTGTAAACCTCGTTTTTTATGCCGTGTACTCAAAAGTGGCTCGTTGTGTGCTTTAACTAGAAGTGTGTATATGAGTCTGTTGTGTCTTGTTTTTGTAGAGGTTCCATTATCTTTTTCTAAATTCTGTTACATATTTGTGAAAGGGCAGGGGGGTACCTCAAAAAAATGAGGTTTTATTATTGTCAGTTTTTACGCTAGATAATAATGTTAATCAAACAATATAATAGTGTGCTTTTGGGTAAAGTTCTGGGTATGTAAGAATTTTCCCTATGTGGTGACTGTGGAAATGTTATTCTTAAAGCTGTTTTATTTAGTGTTGATATACACTTTAAGCGGCTAATCCAGATCAGGACACATCCTCTGTTTTTTTGGTTGTATTAGAGTAAGGCGTTTTAAAGCACAGAAGTTATAGCGTTCCTGAAAAAGAAGGCCCTAAGTCAGACTATAGGTTTATATAGCGTTGATACATATTGTTTTAGGTATAATCCTGTAGTACCCCATTGTCTGTATATAAATTTTTTTAGGCATAATAAAACAATTCCCTATAATTACTTTTTCCAGAAATGGTTAAGTTGTTTTATATTGAGGGGCGTTTAGATAGTACATGCCACCACATTCGTTTTCCCTCAGTCTAATAATGAAGATAGGAAGCCATGAAATTTTGCACACTTTAAATATGGCATGTGCCATATTGTGTGACTAACCAAATTGCACCGCAAATCGATTTTAGCAAATATCTACGGCCTGCCCTACAAACCGTTTGAATTGGAGCGTGTTAGCAAACTTGCCTTATAAACATGCGAATTGTGAAAGAATTTCTCGTTTGCAGAGAAGCGAAACTGGTTGTGAATATTTCACATAAATGCCAAGAGTACTAAATGTATGTGTATGGAAGTTTTGCAGTCGACAGTTGTACACGTGTCAGTCGCTGGGTTCACGAGAATTCAAAGAATCATGAAGTGAGATACGGTAAGCTGCTTTGACTCGGCCGGCGCTGATGGAACTGTCCTGCCACAACCACCAACTACACAGTGAAATGTTGAAATGCGCTGAGGGCATTATTCTTACATGATAGGCGATATCACTACTCAACAATTGGCCTTACAGCTGTCATGTCAGCATTGGTTAGTGCAAATGCAGTTATAAAAAAACTCAATGCGGATTTTCTAAGGTCTTGCGCAAGATGGGTTCCATCGAAGTCTCCCAAATGACCACCGATTGGCAAAGGAACTCGCAATCTCTTCTGAATTGTTGGAGCGTTTCAATGCTGATCGGAGAGAACTTTTTGGAGTACAGATCGTTACAGAGTGACGAAAACCTGGGACATCATTTTGACAACTGAACAAATACACTGTCAATGAGTGGACTTCATCCAGTCAATCTAGCAAAAACCAAAGTGCTGGCTGGAAAGTAAATTCGTCCTGTAAGACTTTCTCACTTCACTTCAGCTGGAAAGGTCATCATCACTGTCTAAAAATTTTGGGACATTGACAGGTCTCGATTCTTGTGGACGTGGCCGATGCCAAGAAATGGAGCAATCAATTTTCCGCAAGTATCTTACAGTAAACATTGTCTGAATAAAACTCTAATCAACGTTTATTTCCAAATTCGATTTTCGGCCGCCACAAGTCATTTCAGTCATGCCCAGTCAAGAACCTGCTTCATTCTCCTTCACGACAATGCGCGCCCTTCTACATAAGTCTGGTCAACGATCCGTGGGTAAAAGATCAATCGAAACCAAATTGGTCTCCTGACTGTTAACTACGCTGTCGTCCAGTTACTATAGTCCTCGTATTTAGTGGCACACCCACTGATTTCATCTATTTGGCTTCCCCACTTAAAGATGCACTCCTGCGTTTGGACAAGGTTTGAAGATGATGATGGAGTGATTCAAGCAGCGAATTCAATTTCCGTCTAACATGATCCCAGAGACAAAATCTTGGTACGGGACTAGGAATAACATGCAACTTGTCTATTCGCGTCTGCATTAATTTAGCCGTACACTTTAGTTGAATCAGGTGGGCCATCCGCCATGCTTGAATAAAATAACCGTCTATATGTGTATCTCTCTACGAAACATATCCATGTATTATTTGTGTTTTTATAATATTTTCATTGCTTTTTGGATATAAAACACAGCTCCTGAGCATTTCGACGGATTTTGTGTGCATTTTCTTTCATGAACATCGTCACCTCGTTTACTTTTTACTGGGGTCAAGCGGGGGAGGGGGATGTTTGAAATTTTGCTCTAATGAAGTGGGGGTGCAAGACATTGTGTCATGACTGGTCAGGGAGGTTAAACAGCGTGTTAGAGTGTTGTTTGTCGAGTTGGACAATAGTAGTGAAATCGACAAGGGATAGGGGACTGACGGGGAGTTATAGATTACACGTAGAGTAATGGTGTAAATAGGGGATGGCAGGGAGCGTGAAAACCGGGGAAGGTGGTAGTATTAAAAATGATTAGTCGATCGACGACGCCTTTTGGGTTCTTTTAGGACATAATTGTAGATCAAATTGTGTTATAAAAGCACCATCATGCTCTCAGCATTTTTGGCTGAGTGTATTAATTATAGATGTTAATAAAGACGGAATAGTGAATGTAAAATTATGGTTGACACGGTCTCGGTGATTACAGCGCATGTAACCTAGGGGCCGGGCTCGGGCGGATGACTTCTGTCTAGCTAGAGACCGCTGGTAGATGTGGGGGTCAACTAGGTTTGCCGCATGGGAAAATGGTATGCTTATCGAGGGGATATGGGGTAAATCAATCTGAGGAAGGGTCCGGGTTACGGCAGAGCGAGGGGGAGGGGAGCTTAATGGAAAAAGGCAAACTCGACACCAAATAAATCAACTCACAGGAGGCTCACCGTTCATGGTGGGACGGGGATACAAGTAGACCGCTGACTCAAAGGGGGGAACCCATAGAGGGGGGGAGTGGCAGGCACAACTGTCCAGCTTTCGTGGGACAAAAGACTAGCTCCGGGAAGTGTGGCGTTCAGGGGATCGACTAGAGATATGCCTGTTAAGGGATGAATTGGGGGGGTTCCGTGTACAGAACTTTCCTTGTCGTGCTATCATTGGTTACCTCTATATTACGCCGCTCCATAGGTGCCTTGGATCTAGAATCTAGGGCTACTATTCTTTACCTCGTGTTTACCAAGATTAATAAACTGATGAGGTACAGTCTGTCCGCATTGGGTGGTTGGGTGTCGGGCTAATCTAGCTCCAAGAAGTGCGTGGATATTATGCGCTACACTATCACACGATTGTTTCTTTGAATGATTGTCCCGCCGGGTGGGGTGCGCGTAACGTACTTAACCCCTGTAAGTCCCATGTAGGCGCTATGGTCGGGCTGTGAGCTGACGGGGAGCACGATGCGTGAAGTGGGCTGGGGCGGGGGGAGATCTGTCACCCAACGCGGCTGACTTGGGATGGCCGCTCATTGCGATGGTTCTACATACCCCAAACCCACCCCCCCCGCAACTCCCGTTGACGAAGTTAGCCTTTGAGATGACAACCGTTATTCCGTCCCCCACGCTCTTATCCCCTACCCTCCCCCCCTTGGACACCCACCCCCCCTCCCCCCCACCCCCCCACATATTAAAAGTTGATCTGTGGTAACGCCCCCCTGACTGACCACCCCCCATTATAGGCGACACACACAAAAACTATGAATGAATTCTGCTATAGTTACTTTCTGGCTCCATTGATATGCCCCAAGCCGCAACCACCTCACTTGACTGGCGTTCACACTCCCCCGAGTAGGACTCACACACCTAACCAGATATAGATCTCCACAAACAGACATATCCATCTCGCTCGTTGCTCACTACTCCATGAGCTTAACACGCCTCAGAATGAGGGGATAGATAGCGTTGATATCTCTGGGGCTATGGTTTCAGGAATGGCGGTTGACAATTCGTATAGCTAGTTTTTATTAGTTGAGTAGAGAGGAGGACGCTGGATATCGAAGAGATTTATAAACAAATACCACGCCTGAAACCGAAATCCCACCTATAAAAGCTAAATTCGGTATCTACCTACTCTCAAACACTTAAAAGATCCCAACAAAAGAAACTTCTTTTGACATTAAGTTTATCAATTATATATCCCACTATTGTAATATTTTATAGTGGTGATCCGCTCTCATTTGTATGTTAAACGTATTCTTGTCCAGAACGTTGTCTGAAAAATAGATGATCTGTAACGCATCTCGATTAAATGGGCAAGTCGAGTACCTTTATCAGCCTAAGACAAGTTCAGGGACTCTTTGTGATGAAAAAATGATCATTCCGTCGTCTAGGTCGAGACACCTTCCCCTATAAGAGTAATAGGGATGATTGCCTAAATCCATCAATTGTATTATTTAAGGTGAATATTATGTCTTTTTATATTGGACGAAGAATGTAATAAGAATTATAGAATTATTGCGATGTGAATTTAGGAGCAATGAGTATCCTGTAATTGTTTAGTGAGTGCATCTACTTCTTCTTGGTCTTTTTTTGCTGTCCAGGGTATTCTCAACTTACCTTCTGTTAGCATTTCATAGTTCAGAATGATGTAATTCTTTTTTGCAACTGTTTATATGATGGGTCCAAGTCTCGCAGCTAATTTGTTACGATGGAATATACTTGCACTCTTGAACATTTTGTATACTTGGTTTCTTTGCTTCGTGGCCTTGCCATAGGGTTTGTCATCTTGTATAGTGTTTATGTTAAGCAATTGCAGATCTTCTTTTAAATTGTCTACTGAACAGTCGCCAGAAGGCTGTTGATGATTGATCCTAAGTATTCGAATTCATTAAAACAACTTTCAAGTTATTCTCGTTATCAATATCAATTTCTGGTTTGGTTCTTTTCTAACCCATTTTTTTTTTTTACTTGTCCTGTTGTCAATACTATTGGTCCTGCTAGGTGTTATGGTATAGATTCTGTAGCCTCGCTGTTTTTTTTTGAGTGGACAGAATTAACTGTTTCAAGTCACGTTCAGGGTTTGGTCGATAGGAGGACTGTGTTCGTCAGCATATCTGAATTTCCTGGATCTGGTACCCGCCGATGTATTAAATCTTTGAATTCCAAACTCTGTGTTTCTTCATTGGTTCATTCTCTGTCTACGTTTCTCGTGAATATTTCTCAGGCATAAATGTTTAACAGGTAAGGGGAATGGGTTACAGCCTGGTCTTACTCCGCCTTTCTGTTACTTCAAACCATTCTGAAATGGTTCCCACTCTACTTCTTACGGCTGCCTGTTGTTCTTGGTACAGCAGTGCGAATGAGTTTTGTTATTATAAAGGGTGGTTTGGAAAACCCCCATTTTTTTCATTAATAGCCCATAACCTCTGATGGTGTGACACTAATCGAAAGCTTTTGGTGTAAATCAATGAAACAAGTATTGTAGGTCAACGGTAGAATTCTCATACCACTAGGGATTGATTTAAATTTATTAGTAATTATTGCTATGGTTGTTTTAGGGCTGTCTTTAACCATATAAGTCTCCAGTTCCCTCCTGTTTCCTATCCAACTCTATCAATTATCAGCATGTGCCCCCCGCATAGGCTTAAATATCATTTTGGTACACCCAGGTAACTGTCTGTCAGTAATGTTCTGACAAGCAAATACTACTCGATCTCTTCTTCCAACTTAACATCTACAAGAAACCTATACCTTGTAGTATACAGTTGAAGGGATTATGCCTATTCATCTCTCAATCATTTATAAATGAATTTACATAAACAAATTACAGCATGTGGACTTTACACTAAATAAATCCATATTGGCTCTTTTGAGGGAAAAAAGTATTAACATCCCACCCAATGAACAAATAGAACAGTCGCAATGTCCATAGCTATAATAATTCACGTTAGTGACTGGAAACGATAAGATAGAAGTTATATCTCTATGGCGGAGTCGTCCTGCCTCTTTCTGGGAAAGTTTTGGGCTTGAGTCTAGCTAAACAAAGTAAGCATATAATGAATCTCTCCCCAGCCACGATGAAGTTTTCTATCAAAAGGTGAATAAAGTGGAACTATCTCCTATTAATTTCAGACGTTATAGCGCCTGCATCTCAACTAATAAGAGTTTTAAGATGATTAATCCACGATCCTTCTGACCATGGTTTTCTTTACAGTAAGTGACAGTGAGTTTTACCACCAACTGTAAACCCAATTGGTATGTTTCTGTTATCTACTGATTCTAACGCCTAGTGAGTATCTGTTTATCGTATAGTTATTTCATTTATAACCATTATAAAAACTTAACACTGACCCCTGAACTGTTTAAAAGCACCACTTAACTAAGGCGGTAGATCTGCACTACATTTATCACTGAATTTAAATTACTAGGAATGTTCCTCAGAAAAATGGAATTCATGGTCCACTTTCCTATCAGATATATGTAAAAGCTAACATGAATATATCATATATTATAAGAGTTTTGTTTACTCATCCCAAGGAATGACCTAGAGATAGGCATGTTGCCTTAACATTTATAGGTTCTGTGTTAAAGTCTGACACAGTTTATCTCATGATGGTTCTCTCTTCGAGGCAGGAAATATTTACGAGTGGTGTTTGACTTATTTTAAAACTCTCTAGATTATAGTTTACAAACAACGCTACCAGGGACACCTGGCTGGCCTATTTCTGCAGATGTTTCGGCGTAGAACGTAATCATTAGTAATACTTCTTCTTCTTCCTCGTTCGCCCTGGAATGGACGGTGGTTGCGTTGTGTCTGTTTACGCCTAAGCTGTGATATCTGCACCTTTCGGTCGACACATCCGACTTCAGCGCGGCAATTTTTAGGGACCGGGTTTGCCTTCCCATTGCGATCCGCACTCGCTCAGCTCAACTGCACTGCTGCAGACTGTTTCTCCAGGACCACCACGTGGTGGTGGAGGTGGGCGGTCTTGACCAGCTCTGGTTCGCTGCGTTCTCTGATGCAAGCAGATACAGCACTATGGGTCGCTGACTGCATTCACCTATTGCTAAAGCATCTTGGGGGTCCCCATTAGTAAAGACAAAGGTTATTCTAGAGACTACATCAGAGACAACAGCCGCCAGAAATTTTCCCAGATAGAAACATTTAATATTATGATCACTAATGCGTTCTGAAGGCCAAACACAGAGACCCACCCGCAGAGAAGTTACCTCCCACAGACAAGCCCGTTTCTTTCACAGAAACCCTTTCGCTCGCTCGTTCAAACACTTTAAGGCAGTAACAGAAATGTTTCTCTGGTTAAACGAACCATATGTACGTTTAGGTAACCATTACGTTATATGACCGTCTGCTGGTCCAGTGGGAATTTTTATTCTGAAGGCCAGAACGTAAACAAAACCGCGGGTGGAGGTTTCGTAGGTAGAAAAAATGAAAGAAAAGAAAAATACAAAATGACGAGGGAAACCAGGACATTAAAGAGTAATAAATAATGGACGAGATGGTAAAATAAATTAACAGTCACTGTGACAAACCATAGTTTTCTGTAACT
This sequence comes from Oreohelix idahoensis, assembly GCA_024509875.1. Lineage (NCBI taxonomy): Eukaryota > Metazoa > Mollusca > Gastropoda > Stylommatophora > Oreohelicidae > Oreohelix > Oreohelix idahoensis. The sequence continues at coordinate 11,036 of JAMPIV010002982.1, forward strand.
GTTGGGGTCCTGCGGGTTAAATGCATAATTTATTCCATAAATTTTTAATTCTATTTACCTGTATTCAGTTGGAATGGGGAAAATCTGATTTATTGCCCATCTGCCTATTTCCCATTATACAAGATTCCTGGAATATTTAGTTTAGATTCGCTTAGCGTATCCAAACTCTGTGAAAAATTTCAAAATATGTTTTTTTTTATAGAATCAATTTGTTGTTGGAAAGAATACAGTTTCATCAGCATAAGTCTAATAACTTAAACTCCTTCTCAACCTTTGCCTGGAACGAAGGTTCCCGTGATGTTTATTGTCTTGTCTTATTCTTTTCCAAAACTGGTTCGAATGTTAATTTTACGCCCCCCTAATAACAATGGGGTGAACAAGGGACACTCTTTGTCTAACAGATCTAGACCAGTTTAAAAGGTTCAGTTACAAACCATGGTTAACCAATATTCTACTTTCGGCTGTTTTGTATAGGGATTTTTTAACCCATGTTCTAAAGTACTCCCCTATGTTGTTTTTTGCTTGTAAACTTTTATGTAAAAAAAAAAATTTGGCAACACCCTATCGGAATGCTTTCTGTTCTGGTCTAGTGATATAGTATCGCACTCTGACACTGCCTATCGAGTGTGTATGTGTGTTAGATCATCTCTTATGAAGCTGCGTGTGCCTACAAAAGGTTTCCTACCTTGTAGTACCACCCTTGGATTGATTTAAACTATTCGGGAGCTCTCCCCCCCCCCCCCCCCCCCCCCCCTTTTATGGAAGGCTTCTTCAAACATTTTAATTAGAAAGGGGCCCTAAAAAATGGGAAGAAAAAACCTGGTAAAAATTCCGCGCGTGAGACCGTCTGGTCCGGGTGCCTTGTCTTTTTGAAAAAGTACTAATAGCTTCTTGTAATTTGTCTAAAGTTAAAGGTTGATCTAGCTTCTCGCTCTCTTCTTCGCTTAAACACTTTGCGTATTTGTAAAAATTTTATCCTGTATATATTGGTGTAGGTTTCTTCTTTAGTGTTATAATTGTTTGTTAGTGGACTCGTAAGGAAAGCGTGACTGATGCTAGTGTTTGTCAGTTTGTTGTTGTCCGTTCACTGTCTACAATTTCATATGTCTGTCTACTGCTTTGTACGTTCTGTTCTATCCCGATAAGTATTTCGTCTACATAGGTATTTCTTGGCAATTTATATTAGGTGTTTAATTTTTGTCATGAGTAATGCTCCTTGGTATAAGTATACTGTTTGTATTGCTCTAACTGTTTTCCTGTAAAATATGAATGTGTGGGTTTGTGTTATTCTAAACATTTGGTTTAAATTAATTGCTTCTTCTAATAATATACCCTCTTCTTTTTAAACTTCCTATGTAGTAAATTGTAGCCCAAAATTTTGTGTCCTATCTGCTTATCGTATTTTTTAAACAGGGTCCCAATATTTCTGCAATGTTGTTAGTGGGAATATCTTTGCATGTACCCCTGGATTAGTTGTGATAATTTGTTTTCTGTGTAGAAAAGTATTTTTTAAGTAGATTAATTGTTAAATTTCCAATGCGGGCATCTCTTTAATTTCATGTGTGTGTCCCCTGTACTTAAAAAAACTGTGTAGTAAATGTATTGGTAAGTAGATTTTAAGGGTTAATTTTGTACATGGTAAGCTTTGTGTATCTTGTAAATTACTAGTTGCATACATTCTATGTCAAGTCTCGAGGCCCGTCCTGAAATATGGGTTTATCTTGTCTTTGGTATGGTTGAATGCTTGTGTTTGTTTGCGGTTCTATTTTCCTGTTTTAGACGTCTAAAAGGTCATGTTCGTCTAACATAGATTGTAAAAGTCGGAGTTGCAAAGATTTTTTTCGATGGTCCCTTTTTCCGTTAATTGGGATTCTAAAGGAACTGTTGGATAAATCTAAATTAGAACAGGACGCAATTAAAATCTTCCGCCTAACACTAATTTTGGTTCCTTTGTAATACCTAGATAAAGTGTCGTAACAGTGCCGTCATTAAAAAAACTTAGGTTGGGCAAGATCTTTTCGCGGGTGCGTATATTGTTAAACAAGTGTGTGTGTGTGTCTTGTTCTGTTGATGTTTGTTCTGTACTTGTTATTATTACAGTTCTGCCACAACTGTCTATCCTGTGTTGTACTGCTTCCCACTCCTCAGTAATCTGCAGAATAGCTAACTCCTGCATGATTGGTGCCGAAGCATAAACTAGCCGTGCTTTAAAATCCTAATTTAGTTTACCAACTTGTTTTTGCATGAAAATCAGAGGTAATGCCAGTTTGAGTTTGTAAAATAAAGATGTCAGGTTTATTTTTTCGTATCTAGTTTTTATAACATGATCTAGCGTTTATTTCTCAATCCGTAATATTAGTGAGAGAAAATTATAAACTAAGCTACTCGACAAAGTGGTAGCTGAGAGTTGGCCACTTGCTGCAGACTAGGCTGCTCGACGTAGTCTTGTGGTAGCTGAGAGTTGGCCCACTTGTCATTCCACACTGAGGAATTTAATTTAAGCACCGGGCGAAACCGCGCTGTCAGGCAATTCCGCCCTGGGGGGGGGGGGAAGTTTGCTGTTTGGTTGTGTTTGTGTGCATGTCTATGTGTGTGCTGGTGTGGTGTGTTTTGTTTAATAACGAAGGACAAACTATTTACATTTGAACAAACTCTTTAAACAGTGGAAACACTCCTAATCTATAGGTTTTCAAATTATTTACTAGTATATTTACATTTCGAAAAAAAGTTTTCCCACATGAAATCGCTAGGGGGTGTTCTTTCTCACACACGCTGACTGTTCTGTTCTTTACACTCTTGGCTGGCTCACCGGGCGGGGGGGGGGGCCTGTGAGATCTAGCATGGGGGCTCTGGCTTGGACACCCCAGACCCCGGGTGTCTTCTTCACAAGTGCACTATTCGTCTCCAGACATCTTGAACTTGTAAACATAGTACTGGAACAGCACTACACCCATATGGACACGGTGCGAGGAAACCAGACTTGAAAAAGGCTCATTCCTTGTCGGAATTAAATTCTTCATCGTCAATGAAGATGCTGGCCTGCGTCATCAGGGAGTCGAGGCCTTCATCTTCTGCTAAGGTCGCCCAGCTTGGATACAGCTTGTCTTGTGATGCCTGTGAGACAGGCACTTCTGGGGACTGTTCTTGCTTGGTTCCCGACGTACCGGGTTGCAGAGGCGTTCTGCCTTCAGATTCATTAGGCTGTGACATGACTGTATCTTGCTCGTTGGCGACAAAGGCAATTCCTGTGGCTTGCTTGGTGAGCGTTGGGCCGGTGTTGTACTTGCTTGTTCGCAGCGCCTTAGATGTTTTGATTTAACAGGCCTGTCCATTGCCTGAAAAACGGGCCTTTTCCGTTTTGGTGTGTGCTTATTGCGGTTCACAACCGTGAAACCATCTTCGGCTGGATTGGCCCGGGGGCTTTCTGGGGCAAAGAGCTCTCTAGGTTGGCTTTGTTCCGCCCGTGTGGTGTTGGCGACAGCTTCTTCTATCTTCGATGGTTTGACTTGAGGGGCCGTTCTCTTTTTTGGGCATTGACTTACCCAATGAGTGTCAAGCCCACACACCGCACACTGGATTTCCCGACCGGGCAGGGACACTCCTACCCGCTGTATTCTCCCTTCTTCTGTGCCCGCCATCTTCAAATGGATAAAATGCGGGACCTGATGCGTAGAAGGCTTGTAAAGGAAATTTCACTTGTCGTATGCCGTCTTTATTCTAGAAACTTCGGCATTCTTGTCACCCGAAACTGCAGCTGCCACTCTCTGCACCGCTTCTACCTTCATCGTAGGTGGTATCCAATGAAGGATACCTTTGGACTTCTCTTTGTCCTGGTGCTCGATATATACGGACATTTGTGGGTTTGTCCACTCCAACCTTTTTCCATGCAGGCCTTGATAGTGTTTGACTTGCGCCGCTGCCGTTAATGTGGCGTACTACTTAAACGGCCCGGCAAAGCGGTATAGTGTGGCAATGCCACTCGTGCCTACACCAGCAGGCCCTGTGAGAATACTCGCTATTAAAGAGTAGGAAGCTCTATTGGCCTGTGGGCCGGTAACAGTTATAATTAGCGTACCTGGTTTGTGAAGGACGCCTCCTTCGAAATCTTCTTTCATGTTGATATGAAATACTGGAACTATTGGTGTTGACATCGTCTTATTGGGATTCTCTTGGTCCGAAAACCAAATATTGAAACAAAAGTAAGCTGTTAGCTACAAAGCTACATCACAGCACACACAAACCTCAAGAGAGTACGCCTTATGTAGGTTTGACTCTAGCTCTACTGGTACTTATATGGTTCTTTCCATCAGCAACACATACCATTCTAATCGCTCTAATTCTCGTCTTTTGTTCTATTGGTACTTGATTGACTAATCCATTATATGCACATACCATTTTAATCGCTCTAATTCTCGACTTTTGTTTTTTGTTCGCTCTAACGTTTTTTTTTTCAATTTGGGTACCTTGGGTTATTCTACTGGTACTTGTTTGGTTCTTTCCATCAGCAACACATATCATTCTAATCGCTCTAATTCTCGTCTTTTGTTCTATTGGTACTTGTTTGACTAATCCATCATATGCACATACCATTCTAATCGCTCTAATTCTCGACTTTTGTTCTGCTCGTACCTGCTTGGTTCTTTCCATCAGCTACACATACCATTCTTACTTACTTACTTACTTAGTCGTTCCCCTTCTACCGTGAGGTGTAGAGGTTTGGAAGAGAGAGCGCCAGACTATCCTATCGGCTGTCACATACCATTCTAATGCTGTCAATTCCCGCCAGCACACATTTTTGTGAGTTTTGTAACTTCTCGGTTGTTGATTATGTTCTCCGTGTTTCACAGCTGTACCTCGTTTTGGCAAGGCGCGTCTCTTTCAACCTAGCCGGTTATATTAGGGCACCTGTCCAATTATAAAAGACCTTTTGGTCTCAATAGCTTTTACAAATAGCTATTCAAATCAAAAGGACTTTTATTTTTGGACATGCGCCCTAATATAGCCGGCTAGGTTGAAAGGGACGCTCGATGCTGGACCTAGTATGGTGCAGTCTCTAACACTTCTACTCCCCTAAGGCACTATCAGCATTGTGACTACCTGTTTTTTTTATATGTTGAAAAGCTTCATCATTTCCTTTTCCGGTTTCTAAGGAGCAGATCATCATTACATAACCTGCACGCTTGCAGAAGGCATGCATTCATAAACATGTATAGCGATGGTTTCTGTAGGAAATGGTTTTGCAAAATGAGGTTGCTAGCCTCTAGGTCTAGACCCAAATAATCTTTTCAAGATATAATGATTCAAGACAAAATCTTAATTTCCTAAACATAGTATAGAAGTTAAGAAGCATGGCGTCCGCCTCGAGTTCTAGAGGTACCAGGTTTGATTCCCAGTTGAGGGAATTTAATTTAAGGAACTTTTCTTTTTAGAACCAGTGGTCCTAATGATGTCATACTCCCCCCCCTCTCCCCGTATCCTGGGTAGGGAGATCGGATGCCTAACCTTCTCGGATAAGGGCGAAAAAATAGAAGGTCCCGTGTGTAAGTTGCGCACGTTAAAAAGCCCACAGCAGTTGGAAATTGCAAATAGTAGGCCTATCAGGCAAAATTTAAAAAGTAGAAAACTACCCACCACAAAAATATTTATAGAAATTGTGATTCCTATATATATATATACACATTGGAAAGTTCGTGCACTGTGCTGAGATCCTCCTTGTGTGATCTAAGGGAGGAGATCGGAGCACTTATGGAGTTGACCGTGTGCAATGAAGATGGTCTTAAAACCAAAACGAAACGAAGTATAGGAATTAGTCTTCATGTATATCACAACCTTCATGTATATCACAACTTTCATGTATATCACAACCTTCATGTATATCACAAACTTAATGACGGCCCTCCAAAAAAAAAAAAAAAAAGAAAATCCTTACAGAAAAAAAAAAAAAAATCCTTACAGAAAAAAAAAAAAAAAAAAACCAAAAACTTCCTAACAGAACATATCAATAAATACATGTGTTCGCCCGCTTGCTATACAAAGGGAAAAAATATTTCTTTGAGTCTTATTATTAATGGTTATTTCCCTTTGAACGCGTGAAGTTTATTGCAAGAAATAATTTTTTTTTTTTTATCCCGAGGGCCACATTTTCCATTAAGCACACTAAGCGCGTGCTTAGAGCACGAGCCCAAAAAAGGGGCGCAAAAAAAAAAAAAAAGCTTAATTGTTCATGCTAATCATTTAATTCCATTACTCGCTAGGAGGCACGCGCAATGGCAGCAAGCAAAATTGTGGACTCATACTAAGCAATATACTTCTTCGTTCACCCTCAGGTGTCAGCAGTACAAAAGAGTCGTGATATAGTGGATCCCTTCTCACTGCACCATCCCTGGAAATGAAGAGGCTGATAGATTGGCAAAGGAAGGGGGAAAGCTTCCTGGCTTTCTTTCTTTGAACTTCAAGTACTTTAAGGTTCTAAGACATTTTCTTCCATCCCTTGTTTCATCATTATTATTACGGTTCATCTCCCCCAAGGATGATACATCTTCAACAAATTCATGCCAAGCCCTCCTACCCTGTGCCATACATTCTTCTTCTTCGTTCATCCTCAGACGTCAACTTGAATAAGTTCAAAGAAAGCAGTGGTCGGCCTGAGGCTGTTGATATCTCCGTAGATTTTCTCCAGGAATGGTACTGGTGATGGCCATATGCGTTTTCTCTGTTCCTCATATGTTGGGCAACTTTGAAGCAGATGTTCAGCAGTCATTATATCAGTGCCACAGTGTTGAGTAGATGGAATCTCAATGTGTTGTGACTTGTGCGAAGTCTGAAGATTACCACTTGTTCACTTCTGCTGAGCTGGTAATACGGATCATTTTTTGTGTGGCCTGGATGCTCTTCTTCCCACTTGTGCCTGTACCTGCGCTTGATAAAACTCTTGGCCTCCTCATAAGTTATGTTTGTGTCAAGTTGAGGAAGCTTTCCCCCTTCCTTTGCCAATCTGTCAGCCTCTTCATTTCCAGGGATGTTGCAGTGAGAAGGGATCCACTGTATCACGACTTTTTTGTATTGCTGACATAGTCTGTGAAGTGTTACTCTTAGGTCATCCAGTTCAGCATTACTTTGACTTTTCAGCGTTGTAATTACTGACAGCGCATCTGAGAAGATAGCTACTGGTCTCTCTGAGCTTTCTTCTGTCATTAGAATTTCTGATGCAGTTTTTAAGGCCTCTGCTCTGAAGTTACATGAAAATGTCCCTGTTCTGACTGCTATCTTGACATACAGAAATGAGTCATAGAGAACTACTAAACAGGTAGGAAATATACTAGAGGCCGTAGAGATATGGTTTTACAGAACACTGTTGAAAATAACCATGGACAGCTAAACAGAGTAATGAAGATGAAGTGAAAATACAAAAAAAAAACAAAAAAAAAAAAAAAAAAAAAAAAACTTTTTGCAGATGTCAGAAGGAAGAAATCAGCTTTTTTGGGGGGCATGTTATGAAAAGAAGAAAGCAGGAATAATACAAAGACAGGGGGAAAGACTGAAGGAGAAAGAATAACAACAAAGAGAAGAGGCATAGGGTCTAGATAAAGTTCAGTCACCAAAAAAAAAAAAAAAAAACCTAACAAGAGGCGAAAGGGTCATCGACTCCCAACCACCCATCCAACCTTAATGGAGACGGCGAGAGAATGGGCCCCCTATTGCTGTAGGCCCTCGGGCACTGCCTGATTTCCGGCGGCTCAGTCCGCCCCTGGAATTAAAGGCCTTTGCTCTTCGGGGTGCTGAAAATAATTAATCAGCATCGTCACTATATCAGAAAGCAAATTTTTATTTTTCATTAATCTAAGTGCACAGTAATAATACAAACAATCACAAGTCAACAAGTTTAACTGTGGCACTAATAACATGACTGCTGAACATCTTCTTCAAAGATACCCGACATAGGAACAGAGAAAGCACATATGCCCGGCACCAGTACCATTTCTAGAACATTTCTATGTAGATAGAAATAGCACAAACTATGTTCATTTTCTTAGCTATTCAGAGAAGTTCCATCAAAATTGTCAGGACATTGAAATAAATATCCGACCCCTCATGGATTCACTATTAATTCACGAGCGTCTGACTGCCGAAATGTTTAGAGCGCACAAGTCAACAAAGACAAATAATAAGGGACACAATCAATGGCTGAACCATTCTACATATTTATTGTTGAATGGGGGAAAAAAAACAACACACACACACACACACACACATAGTAATACGTCTTACATGGAGAAAGGACAAGAAAAACCTAAGTTGCGGCCAGGATATTTCCCATTTACGCTTATCTTTAATGTGGGTTTATCGTCTGTTTTGCTAATTATCATAGTTTTAGTTTTCTCAATATTAATGTCGAGTCCATATTCATGACTTATACTGTTCACTTGCTTCACTAGTTCTTGTAACTCCTGTTCGCTTTCAGCTAACAACACGGTATCATCTGCATATCTAAGGTTGTTTATTGATCTTCCACTGATGTTCAGTCCTGGTATTTCCTGTATCTGTTTGAAAATTTTTCGGTGTATAAATTAAATAGGCAGGGGGGACAGCACACAACCTTGTCTGACACCTCTTTTTATGTCTATGTATGGTGAATAATTCCTTCCCGATCTTACTGTGGCAGTTTGCTCCCAATAAAGGTTACTGAGTATTCTTATATCTTTTCCATCAATACCTATGTCTTTGAGGCATTCAATTATTTTCTCATGATGGATTCTGTCAAAAGCCTTCTTATAGTCAATGAAGCACATATACATACTTTTTTGGACCTCTGTATATTTTTCTGCTAATCTTCTTAGGCAAAATATTGCCTCTCTTGTTCCACTGTTCCGTCTAAAACCAAACTGTTCTTCTTGGATTTCGCTGTCTACTTTACTTTTTATTCTTTCCTGTATGATTTTGAGCAGTATCTTAATTGCATGACTCATCAGGCTGATTGTTCTGAAGTCTGAACATTCTGTTGCATTTGGCATTTTTTTTTTTTTGGGCAATGTTATATAAAAACTGATGTCTTCATGTCGTGTGGTAAATATCCTGTATTGTATATATCATTGCATATTTCTGTGATTGTATCTATACCAAAGCTCTCCAGAGCTTCTATCATTTCAATGTTTATGTTATCCATGCCTGCTGATCTTCCTTTTTGTATCATATGAATGGCATTCTCTACTTCTGATCTGAGAATGTTTGGGCCTCCATTAGAATCTGGTGATGGGTTTTTTACCTCTGTTGTCTTCGAATAGTTTTTTTACGTATTCTGCCCATCTGTTTGATATGTCTTTCTCATCAAGTAATATTACACCATTTTTTGTTCTTGATACAGCTTCCTCCTTGTGCAAACCGCGACCGATTTGATAATTTCTTTATTTCTTCATGCATATCTCTTGTCATGTGCTTCGCTTCCAAGTCTTCTATTTCCTTACATTTTGTTTCTATCCACCGTTCTTTTGCTTCTCTACACATAGTACGTATGTCATTGTCTATTGTTTTATATTCTGGAGTATTTTTTGCTTTCTTTCTTTCTGCCATTTTATTCAAGATGTCATCTGTCATCCAAATTTGATTTTTCTTAGACTCCTTTTTAGGTAAATTTGCATTTGCTGATTGTATGCTTGTTTTTAAGCATTCCCATTTTGCGGTTGCTTTTTCTTCTGGTTTTCTCTTCTATACTGCTCCATGCTTTCTGTCAATAACTGTTGGTATTTATTTTTTGACTTCGATTAAATATTTCTGTTTTATATCTGGTTGTTTCAGCGCTGATATTTCTATCTGGGGTTCCTCCTGTCTTCTGTTTCCTGCTCTTTTCAGCTTTATATTTACTTTGATGACAACTGGATTGTGATCTGAATTTATGTCGCGCCAGGATGTGTCTTTGCACTTGTGACACTGTTTCTTAAATCTAGTTTTTATCATGATATAGTCGATTTGATTACGTGTTACATCTCCTGGGCTTTTCCATGTGTATAATTTCCTTGGGTGATGTTCAAAAAAGGTGTTACATATGACCAGCTGGTTTTCTTCACAGAACTGGATAAGTCTGTCTCCTCTATCATTTCTTGTCCCTAATCCATACTGTCCTACTATTTTCTTGTATTTTCCTTTTCCTACTTTTGCATTCATATCACCCATTACTATCAACACATCTGTAGATTTGACTGGTTTAAGTGTGTGTTGTAGCTCTTCATAGTAATCTTCTATTTCTTCCTCGCTGTAATCTTTAGTTGGTGCATAAGTTTGTAAGATTGATATGTCGAATGGCTTTGCTCTCATCTTTAGTAACATCATTCTGTCATTGTGTGTCCAGTATCCACATACGTATTTTTCTAACTCCTTCTTTATCAACATTCCTACCCCTCTTTCGTGTTTTTCTCCTCCTGAGTGTATAAGCGTGTACTGGTCTCTTGTTATGTAGCCTGTATCCAAAAGTCTTGCCTCTGCAACTCCCAGTATATCGAGTTTCATGTCGGTTGCCTCTAATATAAGATTGTCCAGCTTTCCTTCTCCGTTTAAAGTTCTAACATTCCATGTTCCTATTTTTTAGGCTTCTCCTACTAGTTTTTAGGTGGTCTTTCTCAGAATGCTCCCTTTCAACAGAATTTAAGGAACACTCGTCATTATGTACTTCCTTACTCATTAGAGGAGTTGCCTCTTCCCTGTTAATTTGTACAGTAGATTCTTCCCCAGGGGACAGAGAGTTCTCTACATATCGGTTCTTATCTTGTTGTTGTGATTCCAAGTCAAGAGCTACGTATATCTTGGTCATATAATAACAGAAGATGGCAGATGTGAAACAGAAATCAAGAAGAGAATAGGAATGGCCAAAGCTACATTCAACAACATGAAACATATACTGACATCCAAACAGTTATCTCATAAATTAAAACTGAGAATCATAAAGTGTTATATATATTCTGCATTTCTGTATGGTGCAGAAACATGGACGATGAATAAGCATTTGGAAGAAAGAATTGAGGCTCTTGAAATGTGGATATATAGAAGAATGGGGCGTATCTCATGGAAAGAGAGATGAAAACAAATAAGGAGGTCCTAGAAAATCTAGGTATGAAAAGAGAACTAATGAGAGAGGTCAAAGTTCGGCAGCTAAAATACTTTGGCCACATAAAAAGGCATAACACCTTGCAGAAGACCATAACAGAAGGGAGAGTTGAAGGTAAACGTGCAAGGGGAAGACAGCGCTATAAGTGGGAAGATAACATCAAGAGATGGACGGGAAAGAGTCTATCAGAGTGTACCACCAAGACAAGAGACAGAAGACGTTGGAGATCCATTACAGCCAACCTCCGTTGTGGAGATGGCAACTGATGATGATGATTATGCATCAGGATTAGCGAACTGATCAAGACCCGCACGACATATTATCTTCTTTGTTTATATAAAATCTAAAAAGTAAGAAATGCTGCGTTGTAAAATAATAGACTTTTAAATTTTTTTTTAAATTTTACGACAAATTTTGAATGTAAATTTCTTTTTAAATTTTTTTTATAATATTTAAAAGTTTGCTTCGTTTTAAAATTAAAAAAGGAAGCAATTTGAAATTTTACAATAAAAATATAAATTAATTTTAAAAATTATTATTTACACAGCTATTACCCTTACAAAGGAAAAAATATTAGTTATTACTTCCCTTTTTTGAACGTGTTTGGATTGATTTAAAACAAATAAAAATAAAAATGCACATAATTTGTGGCGAAATTTGAATAAAGTATCTCGAAACTTCGTACTCGAGGAATAATTAGATGACCATTTAATATAAATATGAAACAGCTAATCGCGTGTCTTCGCATTGCAGCATTGTGTATGTCGTGTTAGGTGACGAGAGGGTGCAAAATTTTGATCTGACTGCTGTAATAAGTAATGAATGAATCCAAATCTAGTCTGATTTTACATTAAAAGTAAGATTGAGTAATGCACGTATGAGCGTAACAGCTAATATGTGACATTTCAACTCCTCACGGGTTTTTCAGTAGTTTGGCACTATCAGCTGAACTTCTCAGCACCGATTAATAATGCAATATTCCGTGAACAGGCACGCTTCAGCCTCCTTATGCATTGACGTCATCTCAGAAATGAAAGCAAAAGGGCGTCTGCTGTCGTCCATGGTATTATTTGTTCTATCAAAATCACAAATAAATCAAAAGGAGAAGATAAGCCTAATAGTAGATTGCTGCCCGTAGAAGAGCAATGAAGTGAACACCAAGCTGTAATATCCGTAGTCACCTTCTTTTTATTTTATTCCCATGATTTGTGCTGAGCCTTGTTGTACTGAAGTCTGTATTAATTCTTAATGAGAGGGTACTTAGTAACAATTGAATTGTGCGTTGTTTTGCAAACATAGTTTTTTTTTTTTAAATCCTGCCGTCTGTTATATATTTTTTAAAACTTAATATCATTTTTTTTTAAAACTTTTATTTCGCATTTCTTTTTCTATTTACAAAATCATGTACACATATTACAAAAATGTACAAATACATGACGGGAGTGCGATTTTTGTTAAATTACATAGAATCAATTGTCACTGACAAGGTTCAAATTATTAATTTGTTTTAAATTTTTTTTGTTTGTTGCCAAATCAAACGTAAATTTTTTTTATTTTTTTTTACAATTTCAACAGAAGCGTGTACTTATTGAAACAAAAAATATAAATTATATACCCATTTTACCCCACGCATTTACCCTTCAAAACCTCGAACATGCACATACATGAAAAATTGCACACATGTATATAACACATATTTGCATGATCTTCACAAATCATTCGTCAACACATATACCCTCATGCACATACATATATCTGATAACCTCCCATAACGCCATACTATTATACAGAGGGTATATATGAATATAAATAAATAGTGATACTATATATACCAATTCCAATTTGTTATATAATCCCACCCCCAATAAACAACCCACGAACCACAGCCAACACACATATATATATATATATATTAATATATATAACTATATATAATGCCTATAAAATATATATATAGTATATTATACTATATATATATATAATATATATGATATATAGTATATATAAATATATATATTTAATATATTTATGTTATACTATATACAATAATATATATATATCTTATGCCCTTTCTGTGCTTCCCTAAAGCTTGCGCGTAATTAAGCATGGAGTGGTTTACAGAGACAGGTTATTTGCGTCGAAATTGAACACCCTCCTTTTCACACAACATGCCTAAGAACAAATTCCTCCAAATCTTTTTGGCCGAAACCCGCTTGGGTATCAATCCCCAGTCCCCCCTCTTAGTTTTCAGCAAGCCCCATTATGAAACCCACCCCCCCACCACCCCAACTTCACCTGGGGGTAAATTCGTTGCGCAACAATGGTTACCCATTCCTGATCACACAACAGACACGATTCGTCAACTAACTTTATCAATGCTCATCACCCCACAGTAGAAAGCATTATTAGCTGTCACAGCTTGGGTGGGGGTTTGTATCTTGCGGAGAAGGGGGACTGTGGGGGGGGCCAAAAACCTATATTATCTTAGCGGCCACCAACACCCCCTTCGTCAGGCTGACATCCTTCAACAAGAGACAGGGGGAATCCCCCACCCAGATCCACATTCGGGAGACATTTAAGTAGACAACCCATGAAACACCACATCAAATACCCAGAAACTCCCCTTTCGTCACCCCCCCCTAAACAAATCCCCCATTAGTGAAGATGGAGTCATCCATGCCACCTGCTTTGTACTTATGGGGGGCTATAGGTGCTATCAGATGAACCCCCCCCAAAAGGAAGAGTAGATACAATGCAATCGAGACCCCCCCAGCTATAATGGAACAGATTTGACAGGGATGAAACTGGCAACAATGTACAATGTGCTTAAACTACTCCCATGTTGGTTTGTCTCATCGAATTTAGCTTAATGGTTCTTTCCAATGCAAAAGTGCTGTAGGGTGGGTGGCATAACCATATGGTGGAATCGTTTCATCAATGATCATAACTTAGAGAATTCTGAAACGCCCATTTAACGCTGTATACCTTAAACATTTAGATCGCCTATGTCCCTCGCGCACGTGCTTTAACAAACTAATCGTTTGTTCTAACCATTATGCCATTGGGAACGGGGCTTATTTTCATGTTATTCAATAAGTAAGCTTGCATCTACAACCGAAAATGCAGTTCTAATACAAATTTTGACGCCATGTTTAAGTGCCCCAATAAGCCTTTTTCTTTATCGTAATGATGAATTCTCACATCAGTTTGTTCTGGGAATTCAGTATCAATCCCCAAACTCTAACCGTGTTTCACCTCCAGAAGGCAATTTTTAGTGATTTATTTTAACCTTACTTATACCTCAACTTCCTCGTTGCATAGAGCGTCTGATCACCCCTCCCCTTTTCTGTGTAAGATCATTATTTTTGAAGGAATCTCCCAGCGATCAGATATCCCCTAATGACGACATCACCGTTATACCTACCATTACCACGAAACGAACCACACCAAGTTTGGAACTTTCCTGATTTTCCAAGTTTGAGAATTCTCTGTTAGCGTGTTTTTTTTTGGACAGCGATGAAGAGATCAAGGACGAGTTCTATCAACAGGAAGAAAAGGAAATAGAAACTGCACCCAGCTACAATCTTATTATAGTAATGGCAGACCTAAATGCGAAAGTTGGAACACACAACAATTATAACGAAAGAGTAATGGGGAAATGCGGCAGTGGAGCAGTAAATGAGAATGGGGACAAGTTAATAAGCTTCTGCAGTATTAACAGCCTGGTCATTGGAGGAACACTTTTTCCACACAAAGAAGTGCACAAGTTAACATGGGAATCACCAAACGGACGAGACAGAAACCAGATAGATTGTCGTAAATTTATTTTGAGAGAAAGAGTCTTAGAAATAGTAATCCGGTTTAGAGTGTAGACTGGTGATGAAAGGCTCAGTGATATGAAAAGGTTAGCGAGTGAATATGATGCTCCACAGAGTGCTGGAGGAGAGTAAAGACAGACTTATTTACGACAAATCGTTTCTCTCAATCTTCTCTTCCACTCTCCTGGTCAAACAATTATTTGCCAGTTTTCCAGACACACATCTGCGCTCACACCGATTTGGTGCTTCAGACACACAGACGACGTGGATACAACTATCTTAAACAAATATGAGGGATTTGGGCCTTGGTAGTCCAACACAGTACTATATATGTTTATGCTGTTTACACTGACTAACAAAAAAAAAACTTTTTTTTTTCTTTCTCTAACATTTCTATGTTTTTCTGGTCAATTTTAATGCGCTGTTTTTAAATCTGCAAACCGTTTTTCTCTATCAGGTCGGGATCTCTAGAAATACGCAATTGAAGTTTTTTAACAACGCATACAGTATTACAACATCATTTGTACAAGAAGTATAACAGTTATGTAGGCTTGAATTTCTTTGCAGTCGACTTTCGTCGGTGAATGGCATGTGGTACATCGCGATGAAGCATCCAACAATAATCGGCAAGCATGGTCACACTCCACCGTCCTTGATAACGTGACTCCATTACGGCGATATCTTGATGGAATCGTTCTCCATGTTCATCGCTGACTTCGCCAAGGTTGTCAGGGAAAAAGTCAAGATGCGAATTGAGCAAATGGATTTTGAGGGACATGTTACAGCCCATAATTCTGTATGCATCTATGCACTGCTTAACAATATGCACATAGTCGACAGATTTGTGATTTCCCAGAAAGTTATCGACGATCGATTTGAATGCCATCCATGTGCGAAGTTCACTACCATGTAACAAGTTCTCGAATTGTTTGTCTGCAATAACTTTCCTAATCTGAGGTCCTACAAAGATACCTTCCTTTATCTTTGCATCGCTAATTTGCGGAAACTTTTCTCGAAGATAAGTGAAAGCTTTGCTCGTTTTATCTAACGCTTTTACGAAATTCTTCATGAGCCCCAACTTTATATGTAACGGTGGTAAAATGATGCTGTCTTTGTTAACTAATGGCTCGTGTATTACATTTTTTATGCCCGAGCTGCATACGATCCCTGATAGGCCACACCTTTCTTGCATAATGTTCCTGTCTGTTGCGGCTGTCCCATTCACATAGGAAGCAACAAAATTTAGTATACCCAGTCTGCATGCCCGTGAGAATTGCAATGACCTTTAGGTCTCCACAAATCCGCCATTGGTAGTCATTGTACTTTTTTTTTTGCCAAAAGTATAGCCATATTGTCATAAGTTTCTTTCATATGAACAGAGTAGGCGACTGGAATTGATGAAAATAAATTTCCATTATGCAATAACACGGCTTTTAGACTAGTCTTGGAAGAGTCGATGAAAAGTCGCCATTCGTTGACTATGTGCTCATGACCGAGGTGCACCATTAGACCTTTTACATCTTTGCAATAGCAAATGTCATCATCCATCTCAAAGTATTGAACAAGTTCTCTGTGTCTATGACGAAATTTAGATATCGGAGTATTGGGCGCTAAAAGATTCCATTCTTTGAGTCGCGAACCGAGTAATTCCGCTTGTCCTTTGTGTAGAGCGATATCACGTATTAGATCTTAAATTTCTTAATGGTTAATGAAGTGAACACCATCATTCACCGGTATATAATCCGAGTCAGAATTAGTTTCTAAAGCAGGTAAACTATCACTTTCTGATGGTTCATTCACGTCCAACGGATATTGTTCTGGTGGAACTGGGATCGGACACATGATTGGATCACGAGGCACTGGTTTCGAAACCGATTCAATATTTGGATAAACCACAGACTTTCTAGTTTTAAAAGTGAAACCATAGATATTTGTCAAGCAGAAGTAACAATCAGTAGTGTGATTTGTCGGTTCACGCCATATTACTGGCACTCCAAAAGGCATCAACTTATGCTTCGGCGATTTTCGTAACCAACCTGCCAATGTATTTGCACAAGTCGAACAAACTGCATTTGGCTTCCAAGATTTATTTGCATCATCAACTTTCGAATCGAAATAAAGTTCATATGCTTTCTTTAGCAATGGTGTAAAGTTTTTCTGGTTAACACGATCGGTAAAATATCCGCACACGTAACAGAACAGATCAGCCGAATTTCTACAACTTCTAGAAGCCATATTTCACTCGGAATTATTTCAAAATACAGTAACTATTTGAAATATAACGTAACATATGTCATGCATCTTTTAGCAGTATAAAAAGTAGAATTATTTTGCATTTTATTAATTTTTAAAAAGTTATATAGTAAAAATGAAACAGAGCAAGTAACGGTTTCCCAAAAATATATTTATTCACAAATATCTTAAGAACCCGACGTGATAGAGATAAACGGATTTCAAATTTGAAATCAGCGCAAGAAACTGACCTAAGAACACTTATTCTTATATAAGAAAGAAAAATGTTGTTTGTCAGTGTTATTAGCATTTAAACTCAATCACAACATCCATCAGGTTACATAAAAATTATCATAAGTACAGAAAATACAATTAACAAGGTGAGGATGGGGTAAAGAAGATTGGTATCGACTAAGCCCTTCCGGCTTATTAGACAAAGGTAAACCCAGTCCCAAGATAGATAGTTATCAGGAACATAGGTAATGAAACCTAACAATGAAGTTAATTGCTCTGAAAGAGGTGTTACAATATTAGTTATGGTGGTAGACAAAAATACTGTTATCCCAATTGTGTCTTCCCTTTACTAAGCAAAGAAAAAAAAGGGGGGGGGGATGAAACAGAGTTAACAAATTATCCCACTTAAAGGAACAATGCCGGGTATACAGAAAAACGTATTACCCGGTAGGCAAGTTAACAAAGGGTTTTGCAAAAATAAATCTCCTGTCATTCATACACTCTGTGAGGATCCACACTCATATACACCACACACTTACCGATTGCAGCATCAGACAATCCATAGCAATATATACACAGTAATTAAACTCTTTACATGTGAAAACTGTCTAGTCCTTCTATGTCCCGCCCCAGATAATGCGAGGTTTCACTGAGAGCAAATATTCCCGCTTATCGCCGGACTTGAAGTTCTAAGAGTTCTTGTGTTTTTATTATAAAGAAACGAGTCTATGGGATGGCACTGACGCAGTTCGACATAGGGGTGAAAAATGAGGTGATGGTATAATCCTTCAGTGCGTGATGATAGCCACTGACCGGTAAAGTTGTTAATTCAGTGAGGAAAAACTAGGCTCGGTCACAGTCAGGTAAATCGGTATCCTCTCACATTTAGAGCCGTACATAAATTATTGCTACTGGCACTGTTCATCTTCCAGTTTATCTCACAGATTGAAATTTAAATTTGATGATAATATTTTAAATGTTCTTGGGTAGGCTTTCTTTCATGTAATTATGACCGCTAGGCCACACCGGACCGCCACAAGATTCAATTTTAAAAAATGTCTCATCAAACTGTCTGGAAGTTTAAGAACCGAGTATGGAAACTCTCTGTATGATTTATTAATGATGCTGGGATCGCAAAGGTGACCATTCTAGAGAAAAAGATATAAAACCCATGACAATCATAATCATACTTCAAAAATCAAATAATATTCTTAACGCGCGATAAATTTACCGTTAAGGCTATATATATATATATATATATATATATATATATATATATATTATATATATATATATAGATAATATATATATATATATATATATATATATATATATATATATATATATATATATTATATTACACTCGCGTATTTAATTATGTATTTAAGAAAACACGTCACGAGTCTAATGGTTAAAATACACATCTTTATATATAGGACTTAACTAAATTTATTAATTATAAATTCCTTCGCGACTTTAAAAGTTACTTTAACATTTAAACATCTATTATTTTTGGAAATGTTATAATAGATATATCATTACATTTACCACTGGAACTTTTGGGATGAGTTTAATAATTAAATAGATTAAATAAACACAAAATTCAGTGAAATAAAATGAATGATAGCTGGCTTTTCTAGTGGTCTGTATATATTTAAAAATGAATTTAAAGATGAGGGGGGCATGAGAAAGTTGACACTTTTTTTTATCTCAGGAGACTTTCGGGGGATCTGACCGACAGACTAAAGAGATGAGAGATGCCGTCCCCCTGGTTTCCCCGTAATTCCCCGTTCCCGTCTTGCATCCGACATCATCTTCCCCCGTTCGCTCCGTCTGCGGTCGGTTTAGCGCTTAACATGGAGGTGCGGAAAAATGCCGGCAAGAACTTCCCCGTTCGTTTCAGGGACCCACTACCCCGCTTTGATCTCTCCCGCTCAACGTTTTCCTGAAAAACCACTCGATCCCGTGTCTGTTTGATCCTGTTCCGCTCTCTCTGTTTGAAGTAGGCAACGCCCCCACTGCCAAGTTAATGAAAATAACTTCATATCATTGCTCAGGCGATGTCCGTGGGGCGTGGGATTTAATCTTTCCTTAAATCAATGCGATGACCAGAATGACCGGTAATAAAACTGTCCAACATATTAATCAGCCAACGTGTTGGCCATCTGCGTGGAACGGTTTCATAGCAATGAGTCCAGGTGAAAATAAATTCCCGTTTGATGGAAGATTTTAAGGAAATTATTCGGAGGCTCTGGTGCTAACGAGGGGTCGCTACAAAGGGTCGTGCTACAACGATTCAGGCCAACTGCGTTCGTTCGTGTGGACAATCGTTCCCCCTCTTTTGAGACATGAAAACATTTTTTTCATGCGTTTTTAATTTCTAACAATGAAGCTGCCCTGATCGTGGTAGCTTTTGGGTGATTTGGTATCTTCAACTTCTTCCTCATTTCCGTCCGTAGTCCAGTTTTTTTATCTACTCAGGAAATCCGCCCCGACATTCTGTCCTTCCCGGAATGTATTCCACTTTGAAAGAATTAAACGCTTTAATAGAAGGGCCCACCGCATTGATATCCTTGCGTTTAAATTCTTTATTAAGCACCAAGAAATGCTAACGGAGCGTGGTCTGTTTTGCACCGTAAAAGAATGTACCATAGGAGAAAACTCATTGATGCCGTCTGATACCGTCAATCAGAAGCGAGAGCATTCTCTTTTCGACTACGCTGTAGTCCGTTCAGCTTTATTTAAATTTCCGACTGCCATAGGCTTAACTGGAAAATAGCAAATGTGTTTCGGGGTTACTGGGTCAATCAGGCTTGAAGCATGGTTGTGACCCGAATGCCCTGACCTGACGCGTCGACAACCGTAATACAAAAGGTTTTCTTGAGGTCAGGACAACCCTCAAAATGGGGTAAATGCAGACAACTGTCCTTTCAAAGTGGCTGTAACGCGCTTGTTCGCACTTTTTGATCCCAAATGACCTTAATCTAGGACAACCTTTCATTTGTGACGGTCCAGTCAGAAGGTGCCGTTAGTCCCGTTGAAGTTTCTGGATGTATTTTCTGATAGTATGCACATAGTTGATATAAGTAACGAATCGGGTCGTTTTTGCTGCCACTATTTTCTCCACGTTCTTCTGACACAGGCCAACAACAGCCCCGTGAGAAAGTAAGTAATGCCCCCAGGAAAGTACTAAACTGTTCCAAAACCCGATGAGACATTTTGCTAGTGTCCCTGGCTGTGAAGCCAGTTTTCCTGTAGTCCTCCTGAGGAGCATAGCAACCGTAGCAATATGTTATTCTTCGTAGGTTTTCCGATTCAATTAATATGTCATCCATACAATTTATGGATATATGGGGACTTTGCAAAGGTTCTAGAAGCTTCCTCATCATCCTGGGTGAAACACTCCTGGTGCGTTTTTATGCAAGACCGAACGGCATCACATTAAATGTGTAATGTCCCCTTCACTAGTGCTTGAAAGCTAACAAGGTTTTTAATTTCCTCCTTACTGGGTATTTGATAGTAACCATATACTGTGAGGTCAAATCTTGTGAGGTGAAAATATCCTTTAGCCTTGCTAAGCTTGTGAACCAACTCAGAAACAGTTTTGTGAGAGGGTCGGGCTGGAATTCCGGTAGCAAGCGTTTTTAGCAGCCGGTAAAATCTATACACAGCCGAACTTCCTTATTGGGCTTTCTGCAAACAGCACTACACTGGAACTGTAAGGAGATGTAGACTCACTGATAATTCCTGCCTGACGCAGCTTGTCTATTTTTTTTTTTCCGCGAAGTGCATCAGCTTTAGCGTAAGGATGGGGTTAAACTCTGGTTCGAACAGGGGTCTCGTTTGTTAATTTCATATCAAATTCGATAGATTTGTTCGACCAGGTACATCCGTTAAGCCCGAACTGTACTGTTTTAGTAGAGCCCTGGTTTCTGTTTCTTGTTCTCGTGAGAGATTGTCGCCGAACTTGACATCTTTAAAGGATCCTGTGGGTTGCAATGGATACTCCATGCAACCATCATCAATGCTTCCTCGTCCCTTCCGTTGGCTTATGGCGACTAGCCAAGGAGATGCTCCGGAGGAATGTCAACCGGTCATCCTCCAGAATATTTCCTTAAGTAGATTTACGTGGAAGAGCCCTTCATCCTTTCCGTTTGATGGAGATCTTTGTAATTGGTACGTCGAGATCTTTTAATTGACTGTGTAAAAAACGGCCCTTGCTAATCGACGAAAATGCCGAATTTATTGCCTTCCGGTTCCGTTAAGTAGCCACACAAAACCTTTACTCCCCTGGTTGTAGTTATCTCTCTCTTTTGCATGCTTTTGTTGTATCTTTTAGCATGTTTATAGCGCGGGCATTCTGAGAAGGTTTAGGTTGTAAGCTTAGAACCCAACCTAGCCTTTAGCCTTGTCCTTATAGCTCAGATACAGACCTTGCTTGCAGAGACAAACCTAGTCCTCGTCGGCCTTATGGTCTGTCAGGGAACCGAAGTAAGGGCTTCTAGTGGCCCCCTTAATAGGTCTGGCCAAATAAAAGTGTAGCTGGCGCGAATTCCCGTAACGACCTTGAGAACCTCCTCTCGTAGGCGAATAAGGCAGCCGATATATATAGGATCCCCAGTTTTTTCCCCCCCCCATTTCCCGGTTTCTCCTGAACCACAGCTTACGTAAACATGGGTGGTGTATGGTGGCCGTTAAAAAAACGTTTCCCACGAGCCCATTTGCCGGCTACGGATGGTAGGGACCTGGTGTGGATATGTTTTGGTCTCTCAAAATCTTAAGAGATGCCTACTTCCATTAACAGGCTTAACGAAATTGAGATTCCATTGTCCGTCCAAAACTTTGTTTGAGGGCAATCAGAACCGTGTAAAGAATGGCACGATGAGCATTGTTCCCTGCGACATGCTTCTAGGGAATTTATGCCATGGTAGAGAAGGTAACAAGAGCTTTCGGGACCCATCATTGTGCCAGAGTGTCGTACTAAGGGTCAGGATGAACCAGGTCCTTCTTATGGGCCTTCCCCATGGGTTCTAATGATGTCGACAAGCTACCCGTTTCAAATGGAGTTACCCACTATTGGCAATTTGCCCCCAGTAGGTACTACTGGGAGTGTCCAAGGTGCTTTGGTGCTACACCGCCGTTGGCACTGGGCGCAGGATTTTCTACATAACCTGGTAAATGTACAGAGTTACATTTCCTGGCCACCAGTAGTTTGGTTATTTTTATTCGCTGAATAGTGGCGTTTTTGTCCCCTATTGTTCTCCCTACGCTGAAGAGGATGTGCCCTGAGTGCCCGATTTTCTAAAGAACTGGCTTCCTGTAACTGGCTGCGTCCGGTACCTAGGAGCTGGTTTATTCCCTCCCCGTGTCCCGCGTTTGCCCGGTCTACCAAAACAAACCCCCATCCTTAGAAAAGATGGTCTCCGTTGTGGGTCAGAGGGTCCTTACCCATGGGCCGCTCTCTTTTAAAGCAGGTCTCCAGAGTAGTGACCCTTTTGGTGCGGCCCTCCCTATCAGGTTCATTCGGCAACAAATTTTGGCGCAGGCCCTCCCCTCTCTAACTCTTCTTGCTTGCCTCTTGTATGTTGGTTTACCGCTGCCAGCTAATCGGCCGCCTTTTGTTCCTCCCAATAAACAGCGGTTATCTACATCCCAAGTTGAATAACTGGGTAAGATCGATCAATCCCATTATAGGCCGCCTTTAAATAACACCTCAGACAAAATCAGAGATGTAATTTCTACGAGTGCCGATAGGCAAGCCGTACCCCTGGGCCATCAAATCCTTATAAAAAACCATCCACTAGAATTTGAACGGTTTTTCCACTGGTCCCTCCTGACCAGTGGGTTTTTGGACTAGGTGGGCCTAGCGACGAGGTACAACTGAAGCTTATAGTCCAATGTAGTCCAAAGAGACAAATAGTTAGAGGAACCATTGAGAGTGTGCGTGGAGTACAAGTTTCCTTCCTCGAGTTGGAGGGTCGGTCCCTCCCCTCCGAGGTTTGAGAATCAAACTGACCATTTGAAACCACTAAACCTTTTCGAGGCCTGTATGTCAAAAATCATCCCACAGCGTGTTTATGGACCCGGTTTGTTTGCCCTTGATCAGACGTGTCCTGGTGTAGGGGTCCTTTCCTTTTCCTTGAACCTTGGGTGGCCGCGGCTGCCGACGTAGGACCTGGTGTGTTAGATTCAGAATTGTTGTTGGGAGGTATCGGTTTTGGGAGCAGATATTTACGATTTTTCCTGGGGAGGTCTCTGGGTATTATTTTCTCGTTGGTGATAATTCTGAGAGGAATTAGAAGAATAGGCTGACTGCTCTAGATTTTGTTTTCGAGATGGCTCATCTGTGGGTTTACGTTTCGTGCTGGGCAGTTCGGCCATTGCATTGGTAGAGCGTTCTGCGTTATTGAGGATGTTCTCAAGCCTGACTCCGCCCTGTTCAGCCAAAAATCTACGGGTTTCGTTTGACAAAGTTGCCTTTATCCTGCTCCATCCACAAGAACAAGTTCAAGGAGTCCCATCCATATGTAAAAGAGGTAGGTCCGATAATTTCGATGCACATTTTTAGTCAAATACCCCCGTGAGTGAGACGTGAAGAGACTGATGTTGAAAATGTTTCGTCTCTCTTTTTCGCGGCTGTTCCTGAACATTTGCAGGGAATTTTTCGTGGGCGGTCCATCATCAAACCGTTCTAGCTAAGGCCTTTTTTTTTTTTCAGCATGTCGTAATCATGTTGGGTTCGATCCCAGCTTGTGTATACGATTCATAAGCATTAGCTTTTAGTGACGTTGAGAGCTTAAGTGCCCAGCGGGAAACTCTCTAACTCATACAGATTTTTTCGCGAGCCTTTCGAATTTTTCTAGGTAGCTGTCCATATTTTTTCATTAGGGCTAGGGAAAAGATTCTAAAGCAAAGGGGACATCGCCGGTTAATTGGGCAGTCTGAGTGCTGGAAGAGAGAGATCCATTGACGGGGGCGAAGACGGCTCTCCGTTATTCGAAGTAGAGGCGCCCCGACTCTCTAAAAAAAAGCCTTAAAGCGCCAGTTCATGCTGTCTTTCCCCCCCTGTCTCCTCTCCTTCCTTACGTTGTCTCTCCTTCTCTTCTTTCCCTGCGAGCTTCCATCTCTGCCTCAATTTTCTTCTTCTCAAATTGACGATCGTCCGCTTCTTTTTTTCCTCGCTTTCTGCCCTCTCTTCTCTCTCTCTTTTCTTCCTTCCTCTCAGCTTCTGCCCTTTGTTTTCTCTTCCTTCCTCTCTAGCTTCTGCTTCTGGCTTTGCTCTTTGTTGCTCTTCCTTCTCTCTTATCTTCAATGCTTCTGCTCTTTGTTGCTCCGCGTCATGTATTTTCCAGGTCCTGGTTGATAAACAGATTCGCAGAGCTTCTGTGTCTAGTCCTGCCTTTCTTTCGCTTCCAGCCTCAGGGATGGATCTCATCTTTACCCTTTTCTGCCATTCTTTAAAGAATAAGATGTAGCATGACCTAGAGAATAGTACGAAAGAACAAGAAGAAAATGGAAGAAAAAAAAAATCAAAGGGCCGGGGGGGAGCCGCTACGAGAAAAAACCGAAAGTAAAAAAAAAACAATTTACTTAATGATCTTCACGTGTGTTTAACTTATCACGCCGCTATTATTGTCACTTAGGACTTTTAAAACGCAAGCAACTATGCCAATTAATTGGTAAGTTACACTAGAAAAAAATCTAACATATTACTAACAGTAGAGAAAGGATTTATATATTAAAAACAATTTTAAAAAGGAAAAAAAAAAAAAAATTTTTCCCGAAATTTTAATTCTTCTAACAACAAACTCCGTCCCTGAAGTCAATTATGAGATGAGACTTAGTTAACTTAATTTTAAAAAATCAGAACAATCCGTTTTTAGCTTAGCTCAACTCAAAAACGCTTCAAAAAAGGACCTTTAGTGACTGTAAAAACCAGTAACGCGATAACCAGCAAATCTTATAAAGGAAAAAAAAATTTAATTTACTCCGCCAGAGGATAATTTAGCAACCCGAATTTATGATTATCCCTACTTTCTACTGCTGTGGAAAGAAAACCAAACCTGTAAGTATGCTGTGTGGACGACCCCAAATACTAAAAGGCGTTGTCTCTAGGGGTGTAATTTAGTTTATTTTTTTTATTTCCCTAAATTCACAAAGACCAGATCACTCAGCCCACTCTATCTAGTTAGACCCAGACTTTAGATCAGACTCAAAATATCTTTTATCCGGCGAGCCAGCCAAATATTGTCGTAAATTTATTTTGAGAGAGAAAGAGTCTTAGAAATAGTAGTCCGGTTTTAGAGTGTTAGACTGATGATGAAAGGCTCAGTGATAGGAAAAAGGTTTTAGCGAGTGAATATGATGCTCCACAGAGTGCTGGAGGAGAGTAAAGACAGACTTATTTACGACAAATCGTTTCTCTCAATCTTCTCTTCCACTCTCCTGATCAAACAATTATTTGCCAGTTTTCCAGACTCACATCTGCGCTCACACACCGATTTGATGCTTCAGACACACAGACGACGTGGATACAACTATCTTAAACAAATATGAGGGATTTGGGCCGTGGTAGTCCAACCCAGAACACTGGATGTTTATGCTTTTTATTAGCAGTAAACTCAATCACAACATCCATCAGGAGTTACATAAAAAATTATCATAAGTACAGAAAATACAATTAACAAGGTAGGAGGATGGGGGGTAAAGAAGATTGGTCTCGACTCAGACCTTCCCGCTTATTCGACAAAGGTAAACCCAGTCCCCAAGATAGATA
The DNA here is from genome assembly GCA_024509875.1 of Oreohelix idahoensis. Classification (NCBI taxonomy): domain Eukaryota; kingdom Metazoa; phylum Mollusca; class Gastropoda; order Stylommatophora; family Oreohelicidae; genus Oreohelix; species Oreohelix idahoensis. Next base: position 37,191 of record JAMPIV010002982.1, read on the forward strand.
GTTATCAGGAACATAGGTAATGAAACCTAACAATGATAGTTTTAATTACTCTGAAAGAGGTGTTTACAATATTAGTTATGGTGGTAGAACAAAAATACTGTTTATCCCAATTGTGTATTGTCTTCCCTTTACTAAGCAAAGAAAAAAAAAGGAGGGGGGGGATGAAATAGAGTTAACAAATTATCAAACTTAAAGGAACAATGCCGGGTATACAGAAAAACGTATTACCCGGTAGGAAAGTTAACAAAAGATTTTGCAAAAATAAATCTCCTGTCATTCATACACTCTGTGAGGATCCACACTCATATACACCACACACTTACCGATTTCAGCAGCAGACAATCCATAGCATGATATACGCAGTAAAGGTAAACTATTGTAATTACAATTACTGTTAATCTGAAGTCCTTCTATTGTCCCGCCCCAGTTATAATGCGAGGTTTACTGAGAGCAAATATACCCGCTTATCACCGGACTATGAAGTTCTAAGAATTCTTGTGTTTTATTACAAAGAAACGAGTCTATGGGACGGCACACGCAGTTCGATTTAGGGTGAAAAATGGTTGTATAATGTCAATGACGTGATTTTAGCCACTGACCGTGTTAAATGTTCCAGTGAGTGTGCATGGGGGTACAATCACACACAGGAAAAAACTAGGCTCAGGTATGCAGGTATCGGATTCTCTCACTATTTAGACCGTACAATAAATTATTGCTACTGGCATGTTTCACAACACAGTTTATCTCACATAATTGAAATTTACAATTTGATGATAATAAAGTTAAATGTTCTTGGGATTCTCAGAGCATCAGGCGACCTAACAACATCAATAAAGGTCCTCTCAGGCAGCATGGCGCAATAAGACCATGAAAAAGGATCCTCTCAGGAACGGCCATCATCGCCGTAATAACAATTTTCAAAAAGGGTGACAATCGACAATGTGGAAACATAATAATGGCCTCCTCAAATATAAGGTCCGGTTAAAATCGGACTCAGAATCGCCTAGCTAACAACATAATAATGGACCCTCAGCTGATAACAATCCGGATTAGGCAAACGGACATCATCCTCGCCGTGCTAACAACATAAATGGCCTCCTCAAATCTGCGCTATAATATTCTAGATCATTTTTAGCAACAAATCCTTGCGCTATAATAATCCTATTCTAATAGATAATAGATCCTGATAAATTCTCATTTTAGCAACGGTCAGATCCCTTGCCGTGCTAAAAATAAAATGATAATGGCCTCCTCAAATCTGCGCTATAATATTCTCATGTATCCTTTTAGCAACGGTCATCCTCGCCGTGCTAATAACATAAATAATAATGGCCTCCTCAAATCTGCGCTATAATATTCTCATAGATCCTTTTAGCAACGGTCATCCTCGCCGTGCTAATAACATAAATAAAAATGGCCTCCTCAAATCTCCTCAATAAAGACGCTCTCAACATTGGCGCTCTAATATAAATATGGATCCTCTCAGCAAACGGTCATCCTCGCCGTGCTGACAACATGAATGGCCTCCTCAAATATAATCACAAACATAATTCTTCAATAAACTCAGGAATTACTGGCCTACACAAATAATGGCCTCTATAACTTTTGCACTGCGCAGGCATACTCAAAACACACACTGTAGGGCCGACCTCTCCAGTCGGTGCCCAAAAACAGACTGCTCTTAGTTCACACACTAGTCCCGCCTAAAAAAGACACGAGACTCGGCTGTTTAAAAAACTCAACTCAGTCTCAATAATTGCATGGGCTAGTCACACGAGCTTACTCACAGCTCAAGACAGTTCAGAGAAAACACATCTCCGCAATTTGAACTGACCAGTGTTCGCCACGCTTACCGACTTGGAAACTTCTCGATCACACGAGGGAATTCCCCTATCACAATTTTAACTTAACATCAGCTTAATCAAGCAACGTAACCCGCAATCGAATCTATTCGCTTAACATTTTCAAGATCACTTCCCCTTGCTAATATTTACTCTGTATCAATGATATACACAGTAATTAAACTCTTTACATGTGAAAACTGTCTAGTCCTTCTATGTCCCGCCCCAGATAATGCGAGGTTTCACTGAGAGCAAATATTCCCGCTTATCGCCGGACTTGAAGTTCTAAGAGTTCGTGTGTTTTTATTATAAAGAAACGAGTCTATGGGATGGCACTGACGCAGTTCGACATAGGGGTGAAAAATGAGGTGATGGTATAATCCTTCAGTGCGTGATGATAGCCACTGACCGGTAAAGTTGTTAATCCAGTAAGGAAAAACTAGGCTCGGTCACAGTCAGGTAAATCGGTATCCTCTCACATTTAGAGCCGTACATAAATTATTGCTACTGGCACTGTTCATCTTCCAGTTTATCTCACTGATTGAAATTTAAATTTGGTGATAATATTTTAAATGTTCTTGGGTAGGCTTTCTTTCATGTAATTATGACCGCTAGGCCGCACCGGACCGCCACAAGATTAAATTTAAAAAAATGTCTCATCAAACTGTCTGGAAGTTTAAGAACCGAGTATGGAAACTCTCTGTATGATTTATTAATGATGCTGGGATCGCAAAGGTGACCATTCTAGAGAAAAAGATATAAAACCCATGACAATCATAATCATACTTCAAAAATCAAATAATATTCTTAACGCGCGATAAATTACCGTTAAGGCTATATATATATATATATATATATATATATATATATATATATATATATATATATATATATATATATATATATATATATATATATATATATATATATATATATATATATATATATATATATATATATATATATATATACACTCGCGTATTTAATTATGTATTTAAGAAAACACGTCACGAGTCTAATGGTTAAAATACACATCTTTATATATAGGACTTAACTAAATTTATTAATTATAAATTCCTTCGCGACTTAAAAGTTACTTTAACATTTAAACATCTATTATTTTTGGAAATGTTATAATAGATATATCATTACATTTACCACTGGAACTTTTGGGATGAGTTTAATAATTAAATAGATTAAATAAACACAAAATCCAGTGAAATAAAATGAAAGCACTAGACCACTGATCACTTTAACAAATATATTATACCGTGCACAGAAAAAGAAACACTCCAATTTGTAGCCACCAATTTCAGATGGGAATCTAGCAACTTTCTACTAATAGCTAGTGAATCTTAAAAATCTCTGGCACTGAATGATAGCCTGGCTTTCTAGTGGTCTGTATATATTTAAAATGGAATTAAAGATGAGGGGGGCATGAGAAAGTTGACACTTTTTTTTGATCTCAGGAGACTTTCGGGGATCTGACCGACAGACTAAAGAGAGATGCCGTCCCCTGGTTTCCCGTTTCCCCGTTCGTTGCATCCGACATCTTCCCCCGTTCGCTCCGTCTGCGGTCGGTTTAGCGCTTAACATGGAGGTGCGGAAAATGCCGGCAAGAAACTTCCCCGTTTGTTTCAGGGACCACTACTGCTTTGATCTCTCCCGCTCAACGTTCCTGAAACCACTTCCGTGTCTGTTTGATCCTGTTCCGCTCTCTCTGTTTGAAGTAGGCAACGCCCCCACTGCCCAAGTTAATGAAAGTAACTTCATATCATTGCTCAGGCGATGTCCGTGGGCGTGATTTAATCTTTCCTTAAATCAATGCGATGACCAGAATGACCGGTAGATAAACTGTCCACATATTAATCAGCCAACGTGTTGGCCATCTGCGTGGAACGGTTTCATAGCAATGAGTCCAGGTGAAAATAAATTCCCGTTTGATGAAGAGTTACCAAAATTATTCGGGGGCTCTGGTGCTAACGAAGGGGTCGCTACAAAGGGTCGTGCTACAACGATTCAGGGCCAGTTGAGTTCGTCTGTGACATAGATCACATAATGATAAATAGCAGATGGAGACATGCTCTACAAGATGTGAAAGTAAGAAGAGGCGCAGATGTGGGAAGTGATCATCACCTAGTAGTAGCAAGACTGAAGGTGAAACTCAGAGCTGCTCGACCAGTTGGAGTCAAACAGATAAGATATAACATCACGAAACTTAAGGACCCCCTCACCAGAAAAGCTTTCGTGGTCGACGTAAAGAGACGATATCAGATTACCAAAAGCCAGGAAAGAACAGCGACCGATGATGTCGACCAGAAATTCAACACCATCTCAACAATATACAAGGACAGCAGCAAGATACCCGACATAGGAACAGAGAAAGCACATATGACCGGTGTGATAGTTTCAATTGATTGTCAACCCAGATTCTTTTGCTTGTGTGATTGTTGTTATGTTGACCCTTGTGTATGTTCTCGACTTAATGATGACCGTAATGTCCTTGTCTTATGCTCACAGGCTGTGAATATATGTGCCGTACAATGGTGGCTTATCTTGTTCCTGTGTCTACTAAATGAGCTTACATGAACAGACACTTTAATGTCTTGAATAACTTGACGACTCAAATCTGACACCAAACATTCTTTATTGGTTGTCAACAACACATTCACAATGGCTACCTCTGAGCCTGATTATCAATAAATATATATATATATGAGACTTCATTGTTACCATCTCTACATCACTGCTGCACTGGTCAGGAGCTATCGTTATTTATCTCTGGATTAACTCAAGTTCTCTGCTGTCTACTTTGGTTCTCTATTTATTAAAGTAAGCTTCGAAGTATTGCCTGGGTAAACTTCCAGTGCTGGTAACTTATTCTTAGCTATAAACTGTTCCTAGTAAATTGTCTACACGTCCGACACTGGACTACAGTTCTAACACTTTTCTTTGTCTATCCACGCACGTTAAATATGCGAGTGTTTACATACCAGGATGAACTGCTGGCGTTATTTGCTGGACACCGCTCGACATGAAAAACTATTTGTTCTGGAAATATCTTGCATTCTAATGTATGAATATGAAAACAAACTGTAAAATTGTATAAATACATTAGAATTTGGTCATACGCGAAAAGTAACTCATTCAGTAGGTTGTATTCTTCACTTTCTGTGTTTTCCTCGTCTTCAGGGTTTGCTTCTGATGTTATTTTGTCCATATACACGTAGAACAGTAGATGAGATAGCACACAGTCTTGTAGAACTCCTGGGGTTATATCAAATCCATCTGCAAGTTCATCACTTGTTTTTACTACACTTTTGCACGTATGGTACAGAGTTATCATGTTATCTTATAGCTGTCCCTATATTCCTTAGTCTTTGAATACAGCAATCCCCGCTTAGCGCTTTAATTCGTTCTTTGAAAATGGAGCGCTAACGAAAAAGCGATAAACGAATTTTGATTTTCCAAAAGAATTAATAGAAAACAAATTAATTCGTTAGCATCTCACATACATATTTCTATCACCTCGAGGGCATATTTCTATTTATTTAATGTACTATATTTCCATGGTCGCCTCCTGTTTGGCACGATTGGGAGATAATATAAAACCTATCACCACATGGCGCACTTGTAAAATAAAAAAAAATAAAAATTTAAAAAAAAAATAAAATAAAAAAAGTGAAAACCTTAAGTAGCGGATTCGAACACATGAACGAAGGAATGTTTCTTTTATGAGTTTCTACTATTGTTCGATTGTGTTTTGCCCTAGTGACGTGACCAGAAATTTACACGCGCTGTTTTGTGGGGCCATCGATCTGGTTCCAAAACAAGGGAGGGTACAACCACATGCGTGTTGTGTTTTCTTAAAATTGCTGAAACTGACCTCGACATCGACATCACAACCATAGTTGTCTGCGACACCACTTCACCTCTCAGCGTCTTATATTCTCTGAAAACAGTGTCTCTACTCAATACACGTTCTGACTCCATCACGAAATTCATACGATCGGACTACTTTTATTGACAAGTCTGTTGTTTTAATCAAGAACTGATTTAGAGATAGTCATTCTGTAACCACCCCTCGACCAGCTCTGACCAGTCGTTTTGAAGCCTTCTGAAAAAAATCCAGTCGTTTTGAAAAAAAAATCAGACGTTGAGACCAAGAAACATCCTTCTGAAACGTATGGTTGTTTTTTTCGGTACTCTGTGTTAGGGTGATAAATATCTCTATTTTTAAAATATGGTTGTGTGTGTGTGTGTGTGTTTGTCTTTTCGTTAGGTAGTGTTGTTAAATGTTAAGATTTTTTTTTTTCAAAGTTATTATGTCTAGACTAATAGGTATTTTAATTTCAGTTGTTTGTTAAATTCTTACATGTGTGTATGGTTTAGGTAAGTTAAGAATTATCCGACTTATTTTTTATGTGCTAGGTACAGTACTGAGAAAAATTCCTTAGTTTAAACCGTATCTGCGTTTCTCGTCTATTGTTAAACTCGTGCGACATCAAATTATATTTGGGTTTTGAAAAAATTATCCGTGATACTTACAACTTGTAATACTTTCTGATAACAACACTCTTAAACTTGTATAGACTAATAGTCTATTTCAAATACTTGTTTGGTTGTAGCGCAAAGACGGCTGGGAAGATCGATAAATTGATTTGATTCCACAACACACGTGCGCAAGGAGTATTTCTGCACTCAGAAGCTGCTTCTATAAAGAACTTCTCATAGTAACTACAAACATATTACTTTAAAAATAAATAAGGACACGAGTCACTACAAACTACCTAACCAGCCAGTGAAAATTAGACAACATAATAGTTTAGAAAATATTATATTTTAGATTTAACAATACTGAACTACACAAGGACAGACGTCCTGCTATAACCAACAAGCGTGTGAAACTAACACACACGTTAGTACTTAAATCTCGTTATTTTAAATGAAAGGGTAGCTCGTCACTTGTCTCGTGAGCGGGTGGTTTTTAAATCAATATCTTTGCTTCCACAACGCGCGCTGTGTATTTCTGATATGTTAACACCTCTTTCATTTGATAACAGAATAAAAAAATAAAAAAATAAAAAAAATAAGCCTAGTTATAACGAAGAGTAGTCGTGTGTATACCTAACTATTTATAAGTCTGTTTTTTTTATTTATTTACCTGATTATTTTTTCCCTTTCTCTCTTTCTCTCTCTCTCTCTCTATCTCTCTCTCTCTCTTTCTCTCTCTCTCTATCAGATTGTCTGTGTATTATTAAACTACTTGTTACATATATGTTGTTATATATATTTTATTTTATGTGTGACTAACTTCTTTTTGATCCTACTCAACATATGTCTTCACCTCAACGACGGGGCTATGCCTGTTTACACTGCCAGTCTGTTTTCAAGTGGGGTCATGCTCTTACTCGGCATATGGCCACAGTCCACGATCGCCACAATCACGAGTGCTCTTTCTGTGGTTTAGAATTTACAAGACCCGATAATCTTCAACGGCACTTAGAAAATAAACATGGGTCCGGATCAGCACAAACAGACACATCAGTGGTACAAAACAACCTGATATGTACCAGATGCGGGAAGATGTTCACCAGGCGCGCCGATCTATCACGACACAACAAGACCATGCACTCACTGACGCTGCTCTCTTGCGAGGTCTGTGGAAAAGACTTTTCTCGTATTGACAATCTTCGCGTCACATAAACCAAAAACACCCCACCACTACCCAGCTTTCGACCTCATACCCCACAGCACCAACAACATCAGGGGCCACAGTAACACCAGACTCATCGGCGAACCCACAGACAATATTACCAGATGCCCCATCAACAGCGACGAATCCGCAGACAGCCTCATTATCAGACACCACAGCAACAACAGTGAACCCACAGATATCAACATCAGCTGCTGCAGCAGGCGCCACAGACTCGACGAGAACACCTCCAACTTCCACACTACCTTCAGGACCCTATTCAACAACTCCCATCCCATCTCACCCACCAAAAACAGGCCAGACCAAGAAACGTCCCATGACCAGTAACGAAATCCCTACGAAAAAACCCCGTCTGCCCTCTGAAGAAGACTCGTTAGTTGACCTACCAGCTGACATAAAACAAGTCTATATTGACAACTGGCAGGCGATCAAAACATATTCCAACAAACATAAATATTTATCAACTTTCACATTCTTCCACAATAACGAAAATATCGACTGGGCCCGTCTCTTGACACCAATCTTTACACAACAAACAAAACGCTTCAAAATAAACTACAGTTTTCACATCGTCTTAAGACACAGAGAGACAGGCGACCTAAGATTCTTTCACTCTTCGCATAACAATGCAGTCGTCTTAGATCAACCTCACCTAGTCAACAACATTACAGATTTCAAATCTTTTCTCTCACAATTACACGACAGCGATATTGTCACACAGGCACAGTTAAACAGACCAAACACAAAATATTTTGTCGAAGCAATTCCCGCGACTTCTTTCTATATATATCACATTCAAGACTACCAAATCAATTGAACAAACACCACAACACCATCGACAAAAATACATTCTTAGAAGTACTCAATACACAACAAGCACAGGGTGGGAAAAATATTGGGTTCCGAACACACAACTCTGTCATATACACATACGAACAACACCGCAACGACCTATCTTACTTTTACATCAAACGACAGGTACATCCCGACAACGTCACCACATCACCCCTCAACATCTAAACTCTCTGTCTTCCACTATGTACACACAAAAACCACCTACATACAGATAATAATAATAAATTCTTTAAGCACCAAACACGGCGCATAAGGCAGAAACCAGTGCTCTCCAGGTTGTTCGTTGTGACGCCACTCCTCTTAGCTCTTGCACATTATTTAGGCCCAACGTTCTTCCTTCTCTTATTATTGTTCTTCTGAGTGTTTCTTTTGGTCTTCCTTTTTTCCTCTTACCCTCAGGAACCCAAGTGAGCGCCTGTAGTGGTATTCTGTTGTTTTGCATTCGTAGGACATGACCGATATATGACCATCGTCTTTTCCTTATATAGTCGGAGACATATTTCTGCTTAGAGTCTTCTCTTATTTGTCGATTAGTCTTGAATTCTGATGTTCATGAGTTTTCTAAGACATTTGTTCTCGAATGTATTCAGCTTGTTCTCCAATGATTTTGTTATTTTCCAACTCTCACAGCCGTATGTTAACACTGAGATAACATTTGAATTAAACAGATGAAGCTTGGTATGTATATTCAATGATCGTAATTTCCAAATGTTAGATAATCTATTGAAGGCGCTAGCTGCCAAAGCAATTCTAGTATGGATTTCTCTTGTTGTGTCACCATCCTGAGTCATTTTACTGCCTAAATAATTGAAACTTTCAACTTTCTGTAGTTTTTCCCCGTTCAAGATGATATCAAAGGTCTCGTTAGAAAAGTTCATAGCTTTAGTTTTAGAGGCATTTATTTGGAGACCTATTTTAACCGAGAGATGACACAAATTATTTACTGCTTCTTGGGATTGTCTGGGTGTTGAACTTAAGAATGCTAAATCATCTGCGAAATCCAGGTCCCCCAGGAATTTTCCATTTGTCCATTTTATACCTAATTGTTCATTGTGGGTATAGTTTCTCATAACCCAATCAATAGCTATTCCAAAAAGTAGTGGTGACATAATACAGCCTTGTTTCACCCCTGTTTCTACTGTAAACCATTCTGTAAACATACAGATACCTACAGGTATATTCAATACCCACCTCTCTATTATACGACGACAATGTGACGACACCCCTCAAGGTCTGGTCTGCCGCTGTACCCCGGTGCTATATTATATTTCTTCCTGTGATAATATTACTACTGTAACAAAACACCACTAGTTGAAATACACACTATCTTTCCAATATAAATATGTATATAACAAAGTACTGTACATGTCACTATGTGTTATTTGTCAATATATACTCAGATTGTTATTTGAATAAAATATATGTTCCTATATGTTTTGTTACTACAAAACAGTATTTGAAAAATAAAAATATATTAACTAAAATTCATTTTTGTTACCTATATATCGTCTAACTGATCGTATAACTGTTGTAAAATATATATGTTCTAAATATATGTCTATAAATACCGTCCTCTTGTTGTCTAAATATATATCTCTAAATATAGCGTCTTCTTGTTGTCTAAATATATCGTCTTCTTGTTGTCCTGTATGTCTACTTATTGTATGTCTAAAAGTCTTCTTGTTGTCTACTTCTTGTTATCTAAATATATCTCTATATAAAAGTCATTGGAGTATTTTCCTATATAAAATGTCACGCGCCACCACAAAGCGCCACCACATTTTCCTTATACAAAAAGTCACGCGCCACCACCGCGCGCCATCACATTTTCCTTACATAAAAAGTCACGCGCCACCACAATGATATCTAAGTCCGCCACTCGCTTTAAAAAAACCTCTACTAATATATATTGTCTAAGTATTGTCTGTAAAATACGCCATTATCGAACTAATTTATTGCTATATATCAAGTCATGCGTCTGAGCGTTATATATAAAAGTCATCACCCTCCCCATCACTATATAAAAGTCATCACCCTCCGCCTGAATGATACCTGTTTTGCTATATAAAAGTCATCACCCTCCGCCTGAAATCGATCGAGTATTTTGCTATATAAAAGTCATCACCCTCCGCCTGAATGATACCTGTTTTGCGCCTCCCCTACTACTCCCGTAGCATATGCTACTTTTGCTACTACGTTAATCCGGCTCTGTTCCGAAGCATGGACTGAGATTCTGATAGAATAACTGCTCTAGCTCATGGAGTTTCATACAGCTACATCAGAGCAGCAGTAACTGCCTCTACCTCCATTCTCCTGCATTATGTTGTTGTTATGTAAGCTCCGCTCTGTTCAGCGACGATACTGCCCTTTATTCGTACAGAGAAGCCCCATCCTGATTTCTCCCCACTGATTACAGACCCACCAGTGTACACGCTAATTCATATGCGAAAGTGCTCAAAATGGCAAGGAAGGTAAGGAAGGAACTGAACTGGCCTAGGAGCTGGGAGAAATTGATACAACTCTGTGCGCCACATGAGGCTAAATAAAGATAAAAAGAATGTTAGTGAAATAAACGTACATGTACATGGTCAACTAATAGCACAAGCAAACAATAATAACTGTAACATAATACTACATAAGTTATTGCTGACAGTTATATTTTATTTCCCCAGTGTAAACAAAAACTAATCCTTGTGATATAAAATACGATTATTCGATGTTACAAAATTTTACATTGCTCTGACATAGATGTCTAGGCTGGGAATTTCATATTCCAGAATCAGTCTGACATTTTCAGTGCGAAAAAGTTTCAATATTTCATGTTACTTGCTAGGTTTTTTGTGTGTTTTTGTTTTTCTCAGGTCAGGGTCATTCGCTGTCTAACTTGTTGATGTTTAACTAGGGCTGTTGAGCTTTTCGCTCTGTTACAGCCAATACTAAGTTGAAGAGCCCTTGGTATTATCTAAACTGTAGATCGAGGCTTTTCCTGTGGCTTCTCAACATTTATTAACTACATTTAATTATCAAACTATTTAACACAAACAGAATATTATGTATGTATTGTACTTACAATAAATATTTTTAAAACATATAGAACTTTATAATCGATACTCTTTCCGTCGCTCTTGGCCACAGTTGTCACGACAGAGCTGTCTTCATCATTAGACGACTGGTTAGCAGAAAGTTTTATTGGTGTTGAACAAGTTTTTCTAGCTCCAGATGTAGAAGGCATGGCTACTTGGTCGATGGTGACAGAAGATATTGGTGGAGACTGAAAAAAACCAAAAACCAAAACAAAACAAGCTAATCGATGTGCTTTGCTTTGCCACCTTTTTTTGTTCAAGAAGCAGCAATTAAGATCTAGCTCTACGTTATGGATTGCCATAGAACTGCATTCTGTTTTAAGGTTGTGCTTCATTATGCTAGCAGTGGCCATCCCAAGACCTTGAATGAACTTGAAAGTTACATTCCTGCCTCCCATGGAATTTTGCGCACAGCGTAAGATCGAATTTTTTTAAAGCGTGTAACAGACAATTGAAGCACAATAGAAACAGCGTTATACCGGAAAAGCGCCAAACGAAAAGCGTAAGACCGGAGGATTTGCTGTATACGTGTGCCAGTCAGTACTGTAAAATATAATTTCTCTTCTTTGCTTGTTTGATTTTTTTCTTCCATCACAATATGCAGATGTACGCGAAAATGTGTTCATTTCATTCAGTATTACTCATGCATTAGATGTACACATTTATTATTTAACGGTAACGCTTGTGTGAATCCTAGGATGTAGTGTGAAAGGAAACAAAGGGCAGATCGTTAGACGGACCTGCATGCCCCATTCTCAACATATTTAAACTAAAGTTTCCTCTCGTTCTACTTCTTTGGTTTTTTTTCTGCTGCTATTGCTTTATTTTCTTCGCCTGTTTCTACCTCCTGCTTATTCTTCTTTACTCTTCCCTTCGTTCTTTGTCTTTACATACTGTTTTTTTTTTTTTTTTTTTTGAGTGGCCTTCTCCTGTTATCTACATCTGTAATACTCCGGCCTCCTTTTATACCAAAACCTAGCGGTTAAACGATCGTGAAAAATGTGTGGCTAACAAAGCCATACTTGTTTCCTCTTCGTTCATCCATGTCTTAATCTTTCTGAGCATGTACATGGTGTCCATAAAAGATTGTACCCTTTTCAAAAAATTTATTCTCGGCCCCATGATGTGGTACGAGGATGCTTTCTATCACAAAAGTATGATAATCTCTGCAAGTTTTTAAGCATACCTTACAAAGACTAAAAAAGAATGTACCTATTTCTTTTTTTCTTCACCTACTTGACCAGTGTGTTGAGAGACATGTAACAATTACCGGTTGCAACTCAACTGCGATAGTTTCACTTGAAATACCCGCTGCGCGCATGCGCACTTTTTTGTCTTTGTAAGGTATGCTTAAAAACTTGCAGAGATTATCTTACTGTTGTGATAGATAGCATCCTCGTACCACGTCATGCGGCCGAGAATAAATTTTTTGAAAAGGGTACAATCTTTTATGGACACCCTGTATAAGGACAAAGAAGAAGCTTAACTAAGTGCAGCACGTACCACTCTGCCTTTATATGGGTCAAAATTGTGATCGCTACAGTTTTAGGCGATTTTATAAAACTATTAATATTTTTGATTTTTCGATGTGCAATAATCGTTTCTGGAAGTTCTATAGTTATCAATACAAAAGGGATAATTTGATCATCAGAAGCAGTTCTTCCTGTCGGGCAAGTGTTTCTACCTTGATCTTCTTGAATGTTATCTGACAGCAGGAGGGGCGATATTCATGATCTCTTATATTCAGATAGTTTCCTTGGTGTGAATAACGTTTGAAATGATTTTGAAACGCACAGGCTGCTCCATCTTTCGGGAAAGTACAATTACCGTGCAAAAGACTATACAACTACATGCTGATTGGCTGATATTTATCGAGAGCTTAAAACATAGAACGAAAATGGACGTCGAGCGGCCATATTTCCGTTGTAATTTCAGCTATTTTACTACAAAGCTAGTAGGAAAATTCCACAGCCCTACCAGTCACCATCACAGATATGAATAATTACACAACAGGTAGGTAGATGGCGTTACACAACAGGTAGGTAGATGGCGTCTACTAGATCTTAAGTGCAAATATTCTTCTCTTTATTCGAATACCCTTAGACATCAGCTTACACATGTTTGAAGAAAGCAGTTGTCAGTCGAATGTTGAACATTATTTTGGTTAAGAGGGATGCATTGATCAATGTCTTTTGACATTTAAAAAAATGTTTCGATAATACAATAATACACTTCAAATAAAAATGCATGTGCCATAGAGTGTGTGTGTGTTCGCACAGTAAGCACCATTGGCTTCCAAGAAAGCAATTTGCGTTCGATAACCGGCTGAGGCACGATAATCTTTTTATTGTATTGAGTCGTCTCAATTATTAAACCGACTTCAACTTTTTAAAATTACTATTTCATGAGTCTTTTTTTTTTCTTTTAAAAAAAAAAATAGTTTCCAAGTATCATGTGTGTTGACAGTTTAACTTGCTCGGTGCAAGGTGAAATATGGAATGGAATGAAATGGAAGAAATTGAAGACCTCCGGAGAAATAGGTGCGGTACTCAGGAGGTGAGGCTAAAAGTGAACATCTTAGTTCTTTCAAGTAATGTCTAGACGGGTCACTTACTCGTAGTATCATACTCCTCTTGATTATTTTTTTTTTTGGAAGAGGGAGGGGGGAGGGGAGGGAGAGGAGGATGTGGGAGTCCGGGTACGGGGGTTTGAACTCACTAACTTTTTTGATTGCCAGATCGTGGTCTTATCCACAGACGAGATTAAATCCCCAATTCCTTCCTCTGAAACCGCCGACGCTGTTACACATTCTTACACTTATGGTGAATTAAAAAAAAAAAAAAGGAAGGTTTAACTTTTTTGTGTTTTTAATTGTACTGTTGCATTGAGGTGTGCTTCTAAGGGAAAAATTTAAGTCAGGGTTTCTTTGTAGACGACATTGGTATTACAGTCACTTGACGTGTAAGTGTTCCGACGCAGGCAAAGCATCGGGATTCTTGGTATGCAGACTTTCTCCCCGTTACCACAAACACCAGTCTGCTTTTTTAATTTTTTTATTTCAAGGATGAGATTTTTTTTTAAATCGTAAAAAGTCAAAGCATTTAAAAACAGACATAAATAAGAAAAAAGTACATGCAATCTGCACCTATATACATCTAAACATATATATATATATATATATATATATATATATATATATATATATATATATATATATATATATATATATACATACACGCACATACATACATATGTATTCATACACATACGTACCTCCACACACTCTCTCTTTTATATTGAAATGTATGCACATACACTACTAATGCCCTTTCCTCTATAAAATAATGGAATAAGGGGATGCATTACATACAAAAGCACACACGCGTAGTTTCACATGCATACTTAAACATAAGAAGGAAGGAGAATAGTAATAAATAAAATAAATTAATTATTTCATTCAAAAAATGTTTTGCGCTTCCTTTCTCATTCTCATTCTTTTTGCTCTGCTGCTAAGTCTCCCAAGTGATGAAGTTCTGTTGGACGATGTGATAGGCGTAGAGTAAAGCAAAAATGAAATTAAATTAAAATACCTAACTAAGAATAAATACACCCTATGTGTTAAAAAAACCTAAGAAAAGGAAACCTACTACTTCCGAGAAGTGGGATTATAATGCCTAAAAATAATCCCAAAATATAAAAAAAAAATTAAGTGTTTTTAAAAGATCCACACAAACCTTGTCTATGATATAATTAAAGACAAAAAAAAAAAACGTAACAAAGCAATGAAAGGAAAACTGAAAATAATTAAGTAGTAAACATATTAAGTAGTAAATAAACTTAATAATGAACTGCGAAAATTTTTATTTAGATAGGTAGCTAATATTCCCCAGCAGAATAGAAACTGAAAAAAAAACTAATGCTACTTGCCTTTTCTCCATATCCAAATGAATCGCTAACCAATCATTATGTCAGAACATGCACATATCTTCTAGAACATACACACATCTTCTAGAACATACACAAATCATCCAGCACATATAATGTACATGAAGGCTTCTGTGTACACAAAATTGGTAGTAAGAACTCTACATAGCTGAGTATGCGGACACACCCTATACCTTATGCGAAAGGACAGGCTTTCAAGGATGAGATTGACTATCTCTTAAAAGAGAAAATTATTTCAAAGTCTGAATCTCCCTACAGCTCAAGTGTGGTGCTATTAAGGAAGCCTAGTGGTGAACACAGGTTATGCATTGACTATAGGAAACTAAATGCTATCACTGAATCTCAGGTAGACCCATTACCTGACACCAATCAGTTGTTTGCTACATTGAGTAAGGCTCGGTATTTTTCAAAAGTAGATCTAAGCAAGGGATACTACCAAATACCAGTGAAACCAGAAGTTATGAAACTGTTAGCCTTTAGTACACCGGATGGACATTACGAGTTCAATGTACTCCCATTTGGTTTAAAGAATGCTCCAAGTATCTTCTTCAGAATGATGAGGAAATTACTGGAACCATTACAAAATCCTCATATCACTAACTTCATGGATGATACTCTGATTGCTACCACTACATTCGAGGAACACATAGTAGCGCTCTCCATGTTGTTAGGTAGAATGAGAGAAACGGGATTGACAGCACGTCCAACTAAGTGTCATATTGGATGTGAGAAACTTGAATTTTTAGGTCACACTATCTCTACAGGTCAAATGTCTCCTGACCCAAAGAATGTAGAGAAAATGAGAAAAGCACCAAGACCACAAACTAAGAAGGATGTAAGATCTTTTGTGTCACTGTGCGGTTTCTATCAGAAATATATACCCCATTTTAACTCATTGTGCGCGCCATTAACCGACAACCAAGAAAGGACAGCCAGATAAAATACAGTGGACTGCGCAGTGTGAAAATGCTTATACAGAGTTGAAAAATAAGCTGACAAATAAACGTATCCTTGCCCTTCCCGATCTCACACAAGAATTCGTACTAAGAACGGATGCTAGCAACGTAGGCTTCGAAGCAACATTACTACAGCGGGCAGACACACCGCCACATATGCTACTACCAGTAGCTTTTGCCAGTAGAAAGTTAAAATACAGCTGAAAGAAATTATTCTACGGTCGAACGTGAATGCCTCGCTTTGATCTGCTCGATCAACAAATTCACCCCTTTTCTTTACGGGAAACACTTCATTGTGGAAAGCGATTACCAGCTTTTGATGTTTTTAGCGGTGTCTAAAAAAATTAAATTCACGACTTTTAAGGTGGAGTTTACTTTTATCTCCATATTCGTTCAATGTGAGATACATTCCAGGACGGGACAATCTTGGACCCGATTTTTTAAGTCGTCATCCTATCAAAGGCGATATAGAGAGACAGAAAAGTAAGGAGAAACTGCAGCATGTGTTACCAAAACATTAACCGTGTACGCACTGTTTTAAAGAAGAGGGCTCTGTAGCGAGATTTGGTACCACTTGCTTTATTTGTGAAAAAATGTGTAACGCGACACACACACACAAACATAAGAGTGCAGGGATAACGCGGTGGATCATGCTTTGAAGTTTGAAGGTGGCGGAAAAATTTGCGTTACGTCTAGCCGAACGGCATTGAAGATCGAGGAAATAGCGAATACAGGCATACCTCGACTTTCGTCGCTTCGATTTTCGTCGCTTCGCTCTTTCGTCGGTTTTCAATTATAACCACGTTTCCAAATTTCGTCGCTCGCTTCGCTCTTTCGTCGCATTTCGTCACCACCGCGCGCCATCTTGTTTCTTTCGTCATTCAGTCTTTGAATAGAAGTCGTTCGGTGTGCACTGTTTTTTTAAATTGTCCGCATTGAATCTCTTATATTTGTGATTAAACATATTAATACTACTTATTTTTGTGATTAAAATAACAAAACTATTCATACTATATTATTTTTGTGATTATACTGTAAACAGTTCATAGTTATTTTAGTGATAACAGTCTAATGACAGTGTTCATATCGTGATTATAAGACACGTGTACATTTTTCATACTGTACTTTTTTATGTGATTAGGCCCTATATAGTACTACTTATTTTTGTGCTTTAATATATTCATAATGGGTCCTAAGTGTAGTGACAAAGTTAAAAGAACCCATAAGGTTCTCAATTTGCAAGAAAAGCTTGAGCTAATCAAGCTTAATGAACAAGGCATCTTAAATGCTGAAATAGGTCGCAGGCTAGGTGTACTTCGCACTACAGTTAGCACAATTGCAAAGAACAAAGCTAAAGTGTTAGAGGAAATTAAAAACGCTACGCCAGTGCATACCAAACTTATTAGAAAGAGGCACAATTTAATTGGTGAGATGGAGAAAGTGTTAAATGTGTGGATTGAAGACCAAGTCAGCCACAACATTCCTCTAAGCCAAGATCTTATACAGGCTAAAGCACAAACTTTATTTAATGCAATGAAGGCTGAACAAGGAGAGACATCAGCTGAAGAGACATTTGGAGCTAGCAGCGGCTGGTTTGAGAAATTTAAGAAAAGGTCAAATTTGCATAATATAGCAGTGAAGGGAGAATCAGCTAGCGCAGATACCGCAGCTGCAGGAGCTTTTCAAGTGGAGCTTGAAAAAGTTATAGAAGAAGTTGGCTACACAAAGCAGCAGATCTTCAACGTAGATGAGACGGGCCTCTTTTGGAAGAAGATGCCATCCAGAACTTTTATTGCCAAAGAGGAAAAATCATTGCCTGGATTTAAAGCTGCCAAAGATAGGCTTACTATGTTGCTAGGGGCTAATGCAGCTGGTGACAGCAAGCTAAAGCCTCTGCTCATTTGTCATTCTGAGAATCCTAGGGCCCTGAGAAATTATTTAAAGTCTTCCCTTCCAGTTCATTTCAAGTCCAATACAAAAGCCTGGATGACTGGTGAATTATTTACAACTTGGTTCACTGATAATTTCAAGCCTGCAGTTGAGGATTATTGCAAACAACAGAATATTCCCTTTAAAATCCTACTGCTCTTGGATAATGCTCCAAGCCACCCAAGAATTGTGCTTGAGGCTCACAAAGAAATTAAAGTTGTGTTTCTGCCTCCAAACACAACTTTTTTGCTGCAGCCTATGGATCAAGGAGTAATTTCATCATTTAAATCTTACTATATCAGACGGACGTTTGTCAAGGTTATAGCTGCACTAGATGCTGATGTTGATGAGGGGCCTAAACAAAATAAATTAAAAGCATTTTGGAAAGGATTCAATATTCTGGATGCCATCAAAACTATCAGAGATGCATGGGCCGATGTTAAAGAATCCAAACTGAAAGGCGTTTGGAAAAAGTTGATTCCTTCCCTAATGGACGACTTTGAAGGGTTTGAAGAAACAGTGGAGGCCATCACTTCAAATGTTGTGGAAATGGCCCAGCAGCTGGAACTGGAAGTAGAGGCTGAAGATGTTAGAGAGCTGCTTGAGTCTCATGATCAGCCCCTAAGTGATGAGGATCTACTGGCGATGGAAGAACAAAGAAAACTGTTGAATGAACAGGAAGCCATGCCTGAAGATACAGCTCAGCCTAAGGAGATGAGCACCAAAGAACTGGAGGTTGGAATCGCCAAAATAGAGGACGCAATTGCATATTGGGAAAGGGTGGATCCTAATTTCGGCAGAAGTTCTAAAGTAAATAGTGGGCTAGAACACCAAATAGCCTGTTACAGAGAACTTCTTAGGGAAAGGAAGAAGACATCAATGAGGCAAACGTCATTGCTCTCCTTTTTCAAGACGCAACCGCCACAACCAACTTCAGTCACACCTCCCTCTAACCCTTCAGATTCCGAGCCATCAACATAAGCCCCAGCCCCTGTTAGATCTCCTTCAAAGTGCCCTTCTCCTGAAAGAATTAGATTGAAATCCTCCAGTTCTGAAGATGAGCCTTCTCAATTTTCTCCATCTGATTTTCTAAGTCTAGAATCTCCCTGTTGCAAACCCTGTCGGTGTTGGAATGATGATGGTGTGTTGCATAGTTAGGGTATCTCCAGTGTTACAAGTGGATACACTAGTAATGATGAAGACTGGACGAATGATGGAAATGGTCAACTCGACCGATGCAGTGTTGTGTATCTAGGTCACCTTGCTCGCCAAGTGTTGAGGCGCTAGCAAAAGGCAATGTTTATTTGGAGTGAGAGTGCAAGGTACGCGAATGGATGGAATGTTCTGTGGAGTTGACAAGTAGACTGGACACTCACTCACTCATAGCTGGAAGTCAATGACATATACTACTGTTGACGTTTTCTTATAATTTAATGGGACGCACACTCCGACAACACGGTTTACAGTTACTTTAACAGGTTGGCACAAAAATCATCGTATACTTGAAAAATGGGTGACAACATCAAATGGACATTCGTGTAGCATGTGAATACAATAGAACGATAGTAGGCAAGCATTCAATATTCTGGTTGTCTATCGTCTCATGCCTTAACTGATTAATCGCATCAGTTAATGTGAATACATAATTATCAACAATGGTTCGCTGTCAGAACCTTCGTCTAGCTAAGTCTTTCAAGCCGTAAATTCAGCCGACTCTTATTACGACAATCTTAAATAGACAAGGAGTGGACTTCAATATAATCTAGGTCTTGGTATCGCCATCAGGTAATAAAGCATTCCTGTTCTCCGATCGATAATCCAAATAAACCGAAATTGGGATCCAAAATGGCGCTAGTTCCAGTGAGCGTCGCTCACTCTGAAGATGTCTTAAACGTAAGTGAAGGCTCCGTTCATTACTCAAATAATATATTGGGCTTTCCATATCCCATGATAAATATTGCATATGTCCAATGCATAGTGCTGCTAGTAGAAGAGTCGTCTAAGCACAATCAATCAAATACATCGGCAGACAGTATGACGTCTGCATATAGTTAGGCCTAAGGAAAGTTCAGTAAATGTTTCTGCTTTACCTTAAGTCCAGGAAAACACTAGCAAATAGCACACGCCATCCCTTGGCGTTTAGAATAACTGTTGGGGAGGATTACGGACATCATAGTCTTACTGAGAAAACTTCTCCTTCCCCATGGATCAACCACAATGACAAAATCTTCGGACTTTCCTTCGTCCGAGCAGAAACCACAGTTCGCCATCACGGAAGCCTCTCGTCGACACTCACATCGACGCATGCGCAGAAATGCGCTTGACCCCAGAGTTCAACTCAAAAAATAGGCCGACATAGACATTACAAAGATACAAAGATATAAGACCGAATCACCTTAAATAGACAAGGAATAAATATAAACTCGGGCCATAAACATTCTAAGCAATACCAATCTGTTTCTGGCCATACCAGAAGCAAACTGACGTAAATCTAGTATTCATACGCCAGGTTGAGACACAAGAAAAGATAACCCATATAACTGAATATAACATCGACCAATCAGGGTTCTGTCCCTTAAATTATCAAGAAAGTATTTTGATTCTCAAATAAATACTTTTCATCAGACAAATAGATATTACTTTACATTTGTATGCCTACCAAAAGAATCTGTGCGTCACAGACTACCACACAAAAGAATCTGTGCGCAACAGACTACCACACCCCCCGGGAAAAAAAATGAAAATCATTTTTTTTTTCATCTGAGAGCATCATACAATAGGCTCACAACGCACGAATAATGCGCAGATGAGAAATATCAGCAATTTATCAAGCCAAATTAAGGCAAAGTCGAAGTATAGATCGACCGGTGAGAATATATCTCAACATCTCAGAGAAAGTATTTCTCTAAGTATAAATATTTCCAGGGAGGTGTCACCAACGCATTCTACAATACTGGCAATGACACAATGCATACAATAATTTTAATCACAATTTCATATTAAGTACTATAAGTTCATGATTGACAAAAGAAAAATCATCAAAGGACTAGCGGTGAATAAAAATTAGTGAACCGCTCAATGTTTATACAATCACTATATCATATATTACAAACGTGTACATATTTTGATATAGAAAAAGAACTGTTGTAAAGCTAGACATATTAGAAAGTCCAAGACATAACAGTTAAGTAGAGTCATGTTGAGATCTACCAACACAACGAGATCTATCAAAATTCTTATCTCTGTTGAGCCCATTGCTTTTATTTGAACACCAGTTAACATAGTTATAATTGTTATTTCTCTTCTGAACAAAATATCTATTTGATGGGTTTTGTTGTCCTGGAGAACAATTATTACAATGTTGATAACCTTTATGAAAGTTCTTATAGTCACTAGGTTGGTAATGTCCACAATCACGATTATCTCTCTTAGCAAAATTGCTTTTATTTTTCCCTGTGTCACTGTGCTTAATAGGTACATCGTACTGTCTGAACTGAGTACGATGGGTACTAACAGTTTTGTTTTCTTTTACCAACTTATCAGGAATCTGAAAATTTGATGCACGGTTTCCCTGAGGAATCTTATCATGACACTTATCAAAGTCCTCACCGTGATCCAAACTTGATTTACCTTTGTTGACCTGATGCCAACTCCCATTAGAGGCAGTATCGTTATTCCGTGGGATACCATATTTTCTACGAGAAGATTTGTTCACATATTGCTTAGTGTTACTATGAGCATTGAGTGCCTGTCGCTGGCTCTTTGTGTCGTGGTTGAGTTAAGTGTAGAGTATTTGTCGAGTTGGACATTAGTAGTGAAATCGACAAGGGATAGTGGACTGACAGAGTTATAGATTACACACACAGAAAGGTGTAAATAGGAGATGGACTTGAGACAACCTGGAAGAAGATTTATCAAAGTGATCTCTCTCTCCAGGCCTCAACTCACTTTTACTGTCTAAGCACCTCCTGCTCTCACTCTTTTCTCATATCTTACATAGAGATTCTAGTAAAGAACTAAAACAAGTTAATTATGGATGAAAAGGGTCGAGAACAGCGCATTAATAAATGTGTAAACTTTATTAAAGAAGAAAAGCATGGAATTAATGCATCTCATCATAACATCATAAATGACATCAAAAAATCATCAGCAATCTC
Source organism: Oreohelix idahoensis (assembly GCA_024509875.1). Classification (NCBI taxonomy): domain Eukaryota; kingdom Metazoa; phylum Mollusca; class Gastropoda; order Stylommatophora; family Oreohelicidae; genus Oreohelix; species Oreohelix idahoensis. Next base: position 59,673 of record JAMPIV010002982.1, read on the forward strand.
AATAATCATCAATAGTCATCAAAATCATCAATAGTCATCAAATACGCAAAATACACCAACAAACACTCACACAGACCACCGACATGAACCTGTAGAACACAGAGAGATAAATAAGCGAGTGGCAGTCCTTCCGTTTTCGGGGACCAGACGAAATAGTCCAGACAGTGTCTTATATGTAGATCCTTCGTGAGGGACTAAGCCTACAAAACTGTCCTTGTTGGTACTAAACGTTGGTGACTCTCCCCTACTGGCGCGAGTTGGGCTGGAAGACTCTATTTACCTCCTGTTTACCAAAATGAATAAACTGCGTGTCAGTCCTTCCGCTTTCGGGGACCAGATGAAATAGTCCAGACAGTGTCTTATATGTAGATCCTTCGTGAGGGACTAAGCCTACAAAACTGTCCTTGTTGGTACTAAACGTTGGTGACCCTCCCCTACTGGCGCGAGGTGGGCTGGGGGACGCTGTTTATTTCCTGCTGACCAAATAAACAAACTGAGCGACAGCCGGTCCGCCTTCGTGGGAAGAAAGTTACTAGCTCCAGGAAAGAGTCTTACGTGCAGATGTCCTTAAAGGCGATAGGATAAACTGCATACCTTTCCTTGTTGGTGCTAACTTTAGTGCCTCTACTGGCGCGAGCGGGGCTGGAACTCTGTTTATGTCTTTGGCTGGCCGCTCCTAAGTGCGAGGTTCTACATAATCCAGAAATAAGCCATGGGACGAAGTCACTTGAGGGCAACTGATCCCAAGGCGTGCTTATCCGGCGCTAGGCTCTGCCTGGCCGTAAATCCTGTTTAAACTGGTTTGGCTGTGGGTACTGAGTGCCCCGTTTAGGCACAAAAAGGCGGGTGATATGGAATTCTGCTATAGGCCTGCTGGGCGATTTTGATATTCTGGAAGCGGCAATGCTCTGGCTGGTAATCCAATAGGCGAGTAGGGAACTACTACTGCATTTGGTGATTCAAGATTTAGCGTTGGCTCTGTTGCACTGCGTGAGCTTAACTTGGCGTTGACAAAAGGGTTTAGGTTCAGGAACGGGGTTTGACTACTCGTGACGCTAGCGGTATTCAGAAACCCTCTAGATCGAAGAGGACATGTCGTTCTTCGCCTGACTGGAGTCTGCTCTAGCGATTCGGTCTCCCTGAAACTGAGACCCAAAAAAGACACCCTTTACCTCAAGCAACGACAAAATCAATATAATGCTTTATAACCTAGTTATGCTCCGCTCCTTCCATTCTATCAATTATAGCATGTGCCCGCATAGGCTTAATATCTTTTGTACACCCATGTACCTGTCATTAAATGTTCTGACTGCAAAAATCTACTCCTCTTCTTCCGACTAAACATACAGCTGAATGGTTATGCTATTCATCTTACAACATTAAGTGAATTTACATAAACAGATTACAGCATTTGACATTACAAAATAAGTCATATGTCCCTTTGGGGAAATATATTAATATTCCACAAAATGAGTACAAAGAAAATGCAATGTTCTAGCTATAATAATACAGTTGTGACTGAACATAAGATAGAATTATATCTATGGCTGGTGACTGCTTTCTGTGAAAGTTATAGACTATTGCCTAGCCACACAAGTAAGCATAAAATGATTTACCCTTGCCGCTAGAAATATCTATCAACAAGGAATAAGCGACTATCTCCTATAATTCAGTGTTTAAGTGAATAATCCACCTCTGACGTTATCTTACAGAAATGACAGTTAATGCCTATTCTTAACCCATGATAAGCATCTGTGGACTTATTCTACGCCTAGTGAGTGTTTGTCTTTGTAAGTCTATCATTTAACCCATTATAAACCAAAAACAGCTTAAACACCACTTAATTAAGGCTGAATACGGCACAACACTATCACTGAAGTAAATTACTGGGAGAAGTCCTCACATTCCTATCAGATATATATAAAAAAAACTCTGTAACATGAATATATCATATTATAAGATATCTCAACTCACCCCGAAAATGACTAGAGAATAGGCCTTAACATATAGTTCTGTTGTTAAAGTTTGCCTTAATTCTCATGATGGTCCATCTCGGGCCAGGAATATCTTCACGAGTATGTTGGCTTATTAATCCCGTCTACTCTTATAGATTACAAAGGACGCTCCCCCCGGACACCTGGCCTGCATATTTCTTCAGAGGTATCGGCGTAATGCGTAATCAAGAGAGTAAGACAAAGGTTATTCTAGAGACATCAGAAGTCAACAACCGCAAGAAAGTTCCCCCCGATAGACATAATATTATGGTCGCTAATGCGTTCCAAGGGGTAAAACCCAGAGACTGACCGCGATTGTTATCTCCCCCTGAAACCGATCAAACTCGTTACCCAGGCCTCAAAGGGTACCAGCCGCTCGTGATCAAACGTTTTAAAGCGACCAGAGAAATCCCCTGGACGGACCAGGTGCGTGTATGTAATATTACCGCTACGCTGACCGTTTCTGACCAGTGGGGGATTTCTACTGAAAGCCAGAACGTAACCAAACGCGGGTGGGGTTAGAGAAGGTGAAAATGAAAGAAAATAAGAATACAAAATGTCTAGGAAGACAGAACATTAAAAAGTTAATAACATATGGAACGAAATGGTAAAATAAATTATCGGTCACGTGACACTTTGCATCAGCAACATGTTGATCATCATGTTTATGTTTCAGTCTATCCCCCTTGGTAGTAGATAACACATTATTGTATAAAACAATATCTAATAAACTGTCAACACTTTTACGAAGTTTTGTAACTTCCACCTCTGCCATAGCTTTCTCTCTAGTAACAGCTTTGTATATTCTTTCGTTGGTTTTAATTTTTCTGTCATAAACCAACCTTATGTCTTGTAACTGAGAAATAAGAGTCTTCTCTTTAGCCATACTATCTTTAAGATCTTTTCTCAACTTTGTCGTCTGAGACGTATTTTCTAAGACCTTAGCCTTCTCCTGAACAAGTTCAAGTTTGAGTGCTTCCATAGCACTATGATGAGTAGCCATCAGTTTATCAACCTTTTCTGGAAATACCACATTCTTGTCTTCTAGTTGGCGGCTTAGAATCACATTCTGACTCAATAGATTAGTGAGTGTATCATTATATATCTTCTTGTGTTTCTGAGCCCCCACTTTTAATTTCTCATAGTTCATTTTTACTTGTTCAAGCTCACTAATAAGAGACTGTTCTTTACAAAGATGATTGTTCTTCATTAAGCTCACTTCAACTTCTAACTCTTTTTTCTCCTTTTCCAGTTGAGATTGTCTCAATTTATTCTCACTAGGAAGAGCTAATGTTTCTATAATCTTCCACAGTAGTTTTAAATCAAGCGTGGAAGAGCTCACCTTATCTACTTGATTATCCAACATCTCTTTTAATGAGGTCACTTCATTCTCTAACTCTTTCTTCTGACTAAGAGAAGAGTTATAGACTTTCTTATTATCTTCTATCAATATCATCATTTTATCCTTTAATATTGTATTTTCAGAATTCATTGCTGATAACTGTGGTAAAGTGGGATGTTATAAATATCTATAGGGGACTTAGTGTACTGGCTGAGATCAGCTGTGAAGGTATCTGTATCTAATAAGTGTGGTGTATTACAGATGACCTTACTTGCTACCACATTTAGACCTCAGTCAGAATTATTCTGGAATATTGTGATGACTACGTTGAATGTCTAGGGTTATGAACGTGATGAAGTGTATGTTCACAACAACCAACAGACAGATAAACAATTTAGTTTAATCCACAACTCTTTACAACACTGTGACACTCACACACATAGAACACTCTATAAGACTATCTTAATAAGTCTAGTTTTAACTTTAAAAATATGTATTAATTTCTTTCAATAATAGATATCCTGATTCAACTACAAAGTGAATCAGGAATCACAATCAAATGTAATTACAAGTTGTATATACACTATTTATAGATATGATCTTTGTATTGACATATATTATTATTATCACAATGTGTGTGTCAGTTGTGATGTAGTACTATGAGGTAATACTGGATTTTTCAAGCTAGGTGGTTGTTTATCATCATGACTTCAGGTATCTGTTTCTGGTGGAAATAGTATTGGAAAAGTTCACAGTTCCTGTCATTGGAAACAATTACTTGTCCCTCTTTAATTAATATACTGTCACTTTTAGAGGGGGGGGGGGGTACATAAGATTGAGCTGCTCTGGTCAACGACTCTTATCTTCTGTGAGGGCGGCAGGAACCAGTCTCCTCTGCTCGCTTGTTTCACCGTATTCTTGAGACACAACACTGGTCGCTATCTGGACCAAGGAGTATGCTATCAGCCTCTGGATTCAGCAAAACTCAGACCAGGTGCTGCGTTAATAGTTTAGGACCACAGTCCCTGAAACAAGAAGGTTGTACCTCCCTTCAGAACTAATTTATAATCTATTTCCACACTGGAAAGTGTTAATGAAATCGAATACTTAGGATCAATCATCAACAGCTCTGGCGAATGTGCAGTAGAAATTAAAAGAAGACTTGCAATTGCTTCACATAAACTAATACAGATGAAAAACCTATGGCAAGGCACAAGCAAAGAAACAAAGTTACAACTGATCAGAGCATGTATATTCCCAGTGGCAACATACGGCTGCGAGACTTGGACACTCAATAAAACAGTTGCAAAAAAGATTACATCATTTGAAATGAAATGCTACAGAAGGATGATGAGAATACCCTGGACAGAAAAAAAGACCAACAGAGAAGTACTGCACTCACTAAACGTACAGGAATATTGGCTCCTAAATACCATCGCAATAAGGAAGCTGAAATTTTTCGGTCATATAAAAAGACATAATAGCCTGGAAAAAACAGTGATGGAAGGCATGGTTCCTGGAAAAAGGGGAAGGGGTCGACCTAGACGACGGTGGACCCAGGACATCACAGAGAGTCTGAACTTGTCTTTGGCTGATGCAGGTCGACTTGCCCAGAATCGTGATGCGTTCAGAGCAGCTGTAATGGAGACAACGTTCTGGAAAGAATACGTCACATGATGATGATGATTTCCACACTGAAACACAATACATAACAAACACAGAGTTCAGCACGGTAGTTCAACTGCTAGCTTCATCTGAAACAATTTACACCAGTATTCTTCTCCCTAATGGTTACAACGCCTCTGCAATTCCAGCATTTTTTTCTTCTATTCAATAAGATAGGTGTCAGAGTACTATTTGGCAATCCCATGCAGTTTCACTCCTCTTCGACATGTTTTGGTAATGGTGGAGCAATATCTAGGTTTTGCCTTTTGTGTATTACTGAACCACACACAAACAGACATACATTATCAATTCACATTCAATTTTCATCAAAAAGATATCAAATGTCTAGCTTACCACAATTCATGGAAATAATAAACAAATACGTTGACTGGTGATGAATATGGCACAATTCCGATCTGCCTCTGTCCCAGGCTTTTATTTAGAAAAATATGAGCTGGATCTCAACGCACTTGCTATTCAATAAGTTTATTTTCAAAATGTGGCACTGAACTGACGCTCCTAATTGACTATATCAAATGGTCTAGCCAATGGGGCCATGTTTACAAAAGCATTTGAAAAAAATGTACCCTTCCTACCGTCTCCCTTAACAACCAAAAATAGTATTTGCATTCGACTAATCATGTTTCGCCTTACATATTATTCTAGCCAATCAAATAGGATTTAACTTGTTGGCCTATTTCCCGTAAAATGGTGGTTTTAAAACATGCCACTGAGCAAATATGATCTGGTGCTGTCTGACACCCTCACTATTTTATTTTGGCCATAATTTGTTAATTCCTAGACTATTTGCGTAACACTTAACATATTCTTTGTCAGCAGGTCCTAAGGAACCCAAATATATAAATTTAATGGAGCTAAGTGGCTGCGTTCAAAATATGTATTTTCTTCTACCACCCGTTCACTTCGATACGATGGGGTGTCTTCTGTACTGTCAGGCTTTCAGACATAAAACAGTATAATGTCATGTTTACTAATAAGCATTAAACAGGTTTTTAAAACCTAACCCTCGTATTGGTAGTGTTTTTTATCACTGTCTATTTGAAAAAAAGTTAGTGCTTCATGCCTTTCGCTTGGGGGTGTCATTATTTTATATCGCGCGACTGCGTGTTAGTGTTGCATGCGTTCCTCAGTACATTTCTCTCTCTCTCTCTCTCTCTCTCTCTCTCTCTCTCTCTATCCTAAGTCCATCTGTCTTTTAGTTTACGTAGAGCATAAATGACATGAATGGAATATTAAATCTAGGTCATTACGCAGTGTGTCTATCTCAAGGTTTTCTAAGAAAGATAGTACTAGTTTTATTTGTAGAACGCGTGTATTGATGCAGTAGGCTTTACTATCAAACTTGAAAGCGTTACAATTATGCAGACGAAGTAGAAAAAGGGGATTTTTGGTTCAGCCATTATGGCGTTATACAACGGATGCGCTATTGGAAAAGCACTGGTCTTTAACCATTCTTCTTTCCTTTTATTGAATTACTTCGTTAGGCTTTACATCTACTTTTTAATTTATATATGTGGATTTAGAATATTTCACGACAAATTCTCCCCACTTAAAACAGACGTTATATGTCAGTCTATAATTCTATATACACATAGAGAAATGTATTATTATTCCTGGGGCTTACGGTGATTCTCATCACACGGATGGCGGCTTAAAAAATCCGCTCCCAGATTAATTTTTCCAGAAATATACTCTATGCTGAATTGAAATGGCTGCAAAAGTAAGGACCATCTGAGTAACCTCGAATTTTCATGCCTAGCCTGCGCTATAAACGACAAGGGTTTGTGATCCGTTTGCAACTTGAATGCCTTCCCATACAGATAAATATTGAATTTCTTGATCGCCCATATTACTGCAAGACATTCTTTTTCGCTAGTTGAATCATTGTTTTCAGCTTTATTCAACTTTCTGCTAGCATATGCCACTGGGGTCAATTCCCCATCTAGTGCATCTGATTTCTGTAACAGGGTCTCACCTAACCCGATATTACTTGCATCCGTTCTCACAACGAATTCTTGACTTAAGTCAGGTAATTTCAAAATAGGTTTGCTTGTGAGCTTTTCCTTCAATTCCTGGTATGCCAATTCACATTGTGCTGTCCATGTAATTCGATCTGGATTTCCTTTGCGTGTCAAGTCAGTTAACGGTGCACATATGGAATTAAAGTTCTTGATATACTTTTGGTAGAAACCACATAATGAGACAAAGGATCTCACGTCTTTCTTGGTTTGTGGCCTCGGGGCTTTCTTTAGTTTCTCTAAATTCTTGGGGTCAGGGGTCATGTTTCCCTGATGGACTGTGTGTCCCAAGAATTCTAATTCTTTACATCCAACGCAACATTTGGTTGGTCGGGCTGTCAAATTCGCTTCTCTAAGTCGATTAAACAGCATGTTCAGAGAGTCAATGTGTTCCTCAAATGTTTCTGTTGCTATAAGGATATCATCCATGAAATTTGTGATGCATGGGTTATTCAGAGGATCCAACAATTTTCTCATCATTCTAGAGAAGACACTAGGCGCATTCTTCAATCCAAATGGCAATCTGTTAAACTCATAGTGTCCCTCTGAGGTACTAAAAGCTAGGTATGGTCTAACCTCAGGCTTTACTGGAATCTGATAGTATCCTTTACTCAGATCCACTTTTGAGAAATATTTAGCTTTATTTAGCCTGGCAAACAACTGATTTGTATCCGGCAATGGATCCACCTGACCTTCTGTGATAGCATTCAGTCTCCTGTAGTCTATACATAGTCTATGTTCTCCAGAGGGTTTCCTTAAGAGTACCACACTGGAACTATACGAAGATTCACTGTGTGAAATTATTCCCTCCTTCAACAAATAGTCTATCTCTTCCTTCAAGGCTTTCCCCTTAGCAAAAGGAATCGAATAGGGTTTCATACAGACAGGTGTGGGGTCTATCAGTTTCATATCATATTCCAATAAGTTTGTATGCCCCGGTCGGTCCGTTAACACCTCTGTATGATCATTTAGAACCTGTTGCACTCTCTTCTTCTGATCTTTCGTTAAATGTGTACTGATTTTCACCTGTGCCGCTGTCTCACAGGGATGTACTGGATATTCAAATGATGAAAGTGGTTCCTTTTTCATCTCCATTGCAATAGACAAGGCCAACAAATGTGTCTCTTCCTGATTTTCTCTTTCCAAATATTTCTTCAGGAGATTCACATGATAGATTTTTTCTTTCCCTTTCTTATCTATCTTATAATTGGTTCTAGACACCTTCTCTAGAACTGTATATGGACCTTGCCATCCAATTTGTAATTTATTCTGACTACCGGGTAGAAGAAGCAGTACCTTCTCTCCCACAGCCAAATCTCTGTCTTTAGCAGTCTTGTCTATTTTTCCATGCACTGGTAGGGTCTCTTCCACTAGAAGCACTGTAGTGATGATTTTTCTTCCCAGAATTATCATGCACAAAACGACCGCTACCAATTCTTTTCTTGGGGCTTTCTCCCCACTTAGAATTCTTGATGAGAGATTTCCTCTCTACATCTTCTTCCTCCAGTTTACATAAGTCCGATTGAGGGATTTTCGGCTTATCCTGGGGTAAGACATCTTTCTGCACTCTCTGCATAGTGGCCATTGTAAAACAGTCAATTGAAGATTGTCCGTGAAAAGGGGCTTCCCATTCCACTTGGTCCACTTTATTTAATTTATTTTTCATTTCCGTGTCAGGCCTACGTTTGCCCCGTGGCGTGTCCAGGTCCTGATCACTGTTCCCACTTGTGGGTGTTCCCTCATGTGCTATGCTACACCTCTCTACAAAATTTTCAATGTCCCACCTTGCCTTGGGCCAATAATAATTCTGAGCCACCTTTTGAATGATGGTACCTATTTTCTCATGGTCCCCATCTTGTTTCACATGTAAGCTCCTTATTAAGTCTGCCCTATACCTTTTAGGAAGTACCAGCTGTCCCTGACCTTTGGATCTAGTTCCAGTCTTCCGGTATATTAGTTTGTTCTTCACATAGAAGTCTCCTTTTCCTGGAGGTGTGTGACCATGGGACAATTTCCTAAAACAAGGCTTGAGGGTCTTATCCCCAGCCTGCGCCTTCCTCAACTCTTCTGGAGTGGTATTTAACATAATATCCTCCTCCTTTCTTGAGGTCGACCTGACCTGAAGGGTGGCCATTACTATAGGGTTCCTTCTGCAACGGTCAGTATCATGATTGTCCATCCGACAATTCTTACACCACCTCCTTTTTTGGTTGAAAGATTTTCTTTCATCATATTTCCTTTCATTGAATTGTGGGGTTTTATTTTTATTGTCATACCGTGGCCTATCAAACTGGTGCTTACCTTTGTTCTGATCTCTAGGATCAAACGTATCAAAGTTTTGTGGTGCCTTAAAATAGTCTACCTGTTTCCTTTTGTTACCTGTTACCTCTGCTTGAGCTGCCTGATACCTTTCAGCAACATTTAATAACTCACTTAGCCTCTCTGCACCTTGTTCCATGAGAAACTTTCTCAGGTCTGGAGCCATGGACTCTCTTAGTTGTTCTATAAGGATCATTTCCTTAAGATCTTGGGTTTTCCCCAGAGAAGTCCATTTCTCCAAGTATGTCTCTAACCGTGCAGAGAACTGGTGATAGGTTTCACCTGACAGTAGTTTAGCATTCCTAAATTTTTTTCTATAAAATTCACCATTCTTTTCATATCTTAACAAAAGAGCCTGCTTTAGCATGTCATAATTTTCTTGATCACCTCTGCTCATTTTGGCAAAAACTTCATAAGCCGTACCACGAAGTCCTTGAGATAACTTTAAGGTCCACCTTTCTCTCTCTAACCCATACGTGGTAGCTAATAGTTCATATCTATTTAGATAGCTCTCGATATCATCGTCTTTCTCAACAAAATGATCTAAATGAAAGTTCATAGCTGAGGTTGAGGCTCCCTGACTAGCAGTAGCATCGGAGGTAAAGAGACTAGCACCATTTTCAGGAGCATGGCCTTGAAATTCCAACTCCCTTAGTCGTAACTCATGTTCCCTTTGTAATCTCTTCTCCTCCTTTTCTGCTTCCCTCTCTGCAGCCTGTCTTCGTTCTTCTGCTTCCCTTTCTGCAGCCTGTCTCTTTTCTTCTAATTGGAGCCTTTTAATCTCCCTATCTGCCTCCAATGCTTTAGCCTCTTTGTCAGCCTCAATCTGCAACCTCTTAATTTCTTTTTCAGCCTCTAACTTTCTTTCAGCTTCTTTTTCTAATCTTTCAGATTCTAATTTTCTTTCGGCTTCAAATTTTCTTTCTTCACGTTCAATATATTTGTCACATTCAGTAGTGACATAAGCAATCATAACTTGCCCGTCCATTCCTAACTCTTTAGCAGTCTGCACAGCAGCAGATCGAAATTTGGCCAGGTCCGCCATTTTCTAACAGGTAAATGTATAAAATATTTAACCAAACAATTTTATCTATGTCTAATTAACTAAGGACAACCACAAGCACTGAGAGCTCAACCTTATTTTTCCACCCAAGAATACCTTTTTAATTTTTATTATTTCCAGAAGTGAATTACTCCCAATATATATGCTAGGGGAAGGTTCAATATCCCGGGAGCAGGACCCCAATATATGTGGTAAAGTGGGATGTTATAAATATCTATAGGGGACTTAGTGTACTGGCTGAGATCAGCTGTGAAGGTATCTGTATCTAATAAGTGTGGTGTATTACAGATGACCTTACTTGCTACCACATTTAGACCTCAGTCAGAATTATTCTGGAATATTGTGATGACTACGTTGAATGTCTAGGGTTATGAAAGTGATGAAGTGTATGTTCACAACAACCAACAGACAGATAAACAATTTAGTTTAATCCACAACTCTTTACAACACTGTGACACTCACACACATAGAACACTCTATAAGACTATCTTAATAAGTCTAGTTTTAACTTTAAAAATATGTATTAATTTCTTTCAATAATAGATATCCTGATTCAACTACAAAGTGAACCAGGAATCACAATCAAATGTAATTACAAGTTGTATATACACTATTTATAGATATGATCTTTGTATTGACATATATTATTATTATCACAATGTGTGTGTCAGTTGTGATGTAGTACTATGAGGTAATACTGGATTTTTCAAGCTAGGTGGTTGTTTATCATTATGACTTCAGGTGTCTGTTTCTGGTGGAAATAGTATTGGAAAAGTTCACAGTTCCTGTCATTGGAAACAATTACTTGTTCCTCCTTAATTAATATACTGTCACTTTTAGAGGGGGGGGGGGTACATAAGATTGAGCTGCTCTGGTCAACGACTCTTATCTTCTGTGAGGGCGGCAGGAACCAGTCTCCTCTGCTCGCTTGCTTCACCGTATTCTTGAGACACAACACTGGTCGCTATCTGGACCAAGGAGTATGCTATCAGCCTCTGGATTCAGCAAAACTCAGACCAGGTGCTGCTTTAATAGTTTAGGACCACGGTCCCTGAAACAAGAAGGTTGTACCTCCCTTCAGAACTAATTTATAATCTATTTCCACACTGAAACACAATACATAACAAACACAGAGTTCAGCACGGTAGTTCAACTGCTAGCTTCATCTGAAACAATTTACACCAGTATTCTTCTCCTTAATGGTTACAACGCCTCTGCAATTCCAGCATTTTTTTCTTCTATTCAATAAGATAGGTGTCAGAGTACTATTTGGCAATCCCGTGCAGTTTCACTCCTCTTCGACATGTTTTGGTAATGGTGGAGCAATATCTAGGTTTTGCCTTTTGTGTATTACTGAACCACACACAAACAGACATACATTATCAATTCACATTCAATTTTCATCAAAAAGATATCAAATGTCTAGCTTACCACAATTCATGGAAATAATAAACAAATACGTTGACTGGTGATGAATATGGCACAATTCCGATCTGCCTCTGTCCCAGGCTTTTATTTAGAAAAATATGAGCTGGATCTCAACGCACTTGCTATTCAATAAGTTTATTTTCAAAATGTGGCACTGAACTGACGCTCCTAATTGACTATATCAAATGGTCTAGCCAATGGGGCCATGTTTACAAAAGCATTTGAAAAAAAATGTACCCTTCCTACCGTCTCCCTTAACAACCAAAAATAGTATTTGCATTCGACTAATCATGTTTCGCCTTACATATTATTCTAGCCAATCAAATAGGATTTAACTTGTTGGCCTATTTCCCGTAAAATGGTGGTTTTAAAACATGCCACTGAGCAAATATGATCTGGTGCTGTCTGACACCCTCACTATTTTATTTTGGCCATAATTTGTTAATTCCTAGACTATTTGCGTAACACTTAACATATTCTTTGTCAGCAGGTCCTAAGGAACCCAAATATATAAATTTAATGGAGCTAAGTGGCTGCGTTCAAAATATGTATTTTCTTCTACCACCCGTTCACTTCGATACGATGGGGTGTCTTCTGTACTGTCAGGCTTTCAGACATAAAACAGTATAATGTCATGTTTACTAATAAGCATTAAACAGGTTTTTAAAACCTAACCCTCGTATTGGTAGTGTTTTTTATCACTGTCTATTTGAAAAAAAGTTTGTGCTTCATGCCTTTCGCTTGGGGGTGTCATTATTTTATATCGCGCGACTGCGTGTTAGTGTTGCATGCGTTCCTCAGTATATTTCTCTCTCTCTCTCTCTCTCTCTCTCTCTCTCTCTATCCTAAGTCCATCTGTCTTTTAGTTTACGTAGAGCATAAATGACATGAATGGAATATTAAATCTAGGTCATTACGCAGTGTGTCTATCTCAAGGTTTTCTAAGAAAGATAGTACTAGTTTTATTTGTAGAACGCGTGTATTGATGCAGTAGGCTTTACTATCAAACTTGAAAGCGTTACAATTATGCAGACGAAGTAGAAAAAGGGGATTTTTGGTTCAGCCATTATGGCGTTATACAACGGATGCGCTATTGGAAAAGCACTGGTCTTTAACCATTCTTCTTTCCTTTTATTGAATTACTTCGTTAGGCTTTACATCTACTTTTTAATTTATATATGTGGATTTAGAATATTTCACGACAATAACCTATCAGAAAGAGCTTTCTTATCAATTTGAAGCTCATTTATCTTTTTTTTCAGCTCCACAGCTAAGAGTTTATTTTCATGTTCTCTTTGCTGCTGAATTTTTCTCTCCTGAAATTCTTCACTTTTCCTGTCTAACTTTCTATCCTCATGTTGCATTTTTACTTTTCTCTCCTCAGCCTATTTGTTTAGCTGCATTTGAAACTTTCTTTTTTCCATCTCCATTTTACCTTTTACGTATTCTCGTAACTGCTCAGCAGACATACCCAAGGAACTCGCCCGTTCAATGTAGCAATCCAAGAATTCGTTTACTTCCTCATTAGTCATTCCAAAGGATTTTCCCTGTTCAATGTAGGAATCTAAGAATTCTTTTACTTCCTTAGTAGTCATACGAAAGTATTTCTTTTCGACCCAAAAACACAAACTAGACATTATGTCTGATAATCTGAGATCAGTAACCTGAAATAATAATGCAAGCAAGCTTTAATAAACTTGAATAATTAGCTCCCTTTATCCCAATCTCTGTGGGAGACAAGCCTTTAGTAAGGTCTTGTATACTCACTTGTATAATAACAATAATGATAATAATAAACTATCAGTTTATTCTATACCATAAGTGCACACAAGTGCATCAAATATACCTATAAATAGAATATGTCAACCAACAACTTAAACAAAGGACAAATAAGAAAGACAATACGAAAACATTCGCAGTAATCAAATAAATCAAACAGGAAAACTAAAGAAGAATTTCACAGAAAAATTGTGATGATAACTGCGCAGTAATAAACAAAACAAATGACGCCACAGTGTATAAATATAAAAGGTGTATATAACTAAATGACAGGAAAGATGAGACCTACAAATACAAACAAGTCAAAACAAAACTGAAAAACAGAAAAAATATTACAAAAACAACGATTATACAGGTCATCACAACTAACAAAAATAGCAACAAATGTTGCATGCAAATTTTCAATTAAGAAAATTGCTCCAAATGAACGCTACTATAAGACCTCTATGACGTGGTATTTCAACAATATGTAGCAGAACACAAGAAGATCCACCGTTGAAGTGTAAGACCTCTCAGTTCAATAGCACTTCTTGCTAACAGAGTTAATTCGTGCCAACAAACCTGCTGTGTAATGATGTCTGTTCTATCACAAATGTCAACAAAGTGCTGACCTAGTTACCGTATACGCTTGATAGGTCACGTGAAATACAATGCTGACGTATTGTAGACTTGTACTGCTGGTGTGTCGTATCAGGCATCAAGCAACAATCAGTAGTTGACTTCTAAATCTTGTCCACTGCGAAGGTTAGACCCAGAAATCTGGCCACCAGTGTTGCAAACCCCGTCGGTGTTGGAATGATGATGGTGTGTTGCATAGTTAGGGTATCTCCAGTGTTGCAAGTGGATACACTAGTAATGATGAAGACTGGACGAATGATGGAAATGGTCAACTCTACCGACGCAGTGTTGTGTATCTAGGTCACCTTGCTCGCCAAGTGTTGAGGCGCTTGCAAAAGGCAATGTTTATTTGGAGTGAGAGTGCAAGGTACGCGAATGGATGGAATGTTCTGTGGAGTTGACAAGTAGACTGGACACTCACTCACTCATAGCTGGAAGTCAATGACATATACTACTGTTGACGTTTTCTTATAATTTAATGGGACACACACTCCGACAACACGGTTTACAGTTACTTGAACAGGTTGGCATAAAAATCATCGTATACTTGAAAAATGGGTGACAACATCAAATGGACATTCGTGTAACATGTGAATACAATAGAACGATAGTAGGCAAGCATTCAATATTCTGGTTGTCTATCGTCTCATGCCTTAACTGATTAATCGCATCAGTTAATGTGAATACATAATTATCAACAATGGTTCACTGTCAGAACCTTCTTCTAGCTAAGTCTTTCAAGCCGTAAATTCAGCCAACTCTTATGACGAAAATCTTAAATAGACAAGGAGTGGACTTCAATATAATCTAGGTCTTGGTATCGCCATCAGGTAATAAGGCATTCCTGTTCTCTGATCGATAATCCGAATAGACCGAAATTGGGATCCAAAATGGCGCTAGTTCCAGTGAGCGTCGCTCACTCTGAAGATGTCTTAAACGTAAGTGAAGGCTCCGTTCATTACTCAAATAATATATTGGGCTTTCCATATCCCATGATAAATATTGCATATGTCCAATGCATAGTGCTGCTAGTAGAAGAGTCGTCTAAGCACAATCAATCAAATACATCGGCAGACAGTATGAAGTCTGCATATAGTTAGGCCTAGGGAAAGTTCAATAAATGTTTCTGCTTTACCTTAAGTCCAGGAAAACACTAGCAAATAGCACACGCCATCCCTTGGCGTTTAGAATAACTGTTGGGGAGGATTACGGACATCATAGTCTTACTGAGAAAACTTCTCCTTCCCCATGGATCAACCACAATGACAAAATCGTCGGACTTTCCTTCGTCCGAGCAGAAACACAGTTCGCCATCACGGAAGCCTCTCGTCGATACTCACATCGACGCATGCGCAGAAATTCGCTTGACCCCAGAGTTCAACTCAAAAAATAGGCCGACATAGACATTACAAAGATACAAAGATATAAGACCGAATCACCTTAAATAGACAAGGAATAAATATAAACTCGGGCCATAAACATTCTAAGCAAGACCAATTTGTTTCTGGCCATACCAGAAGCAAACTGACGTAAATCTAGTATTCATACGCCAGGTTGAGACACAAGAAAAGATAACCCATATAACTGAATATAACATCGACCAATCAGGGTTCTGTCCCTTAAATTATCAAGAAAGTATTTTGATTCTCAAATAAATACTTTTCATCAGACAAATAGATATTACTTTACATTTGTATGCCTACCAAAAGAATCTGTGCGTCACAGACTACCACACAAAAGAATCTGTGCGCAACACTCCCTAAATTACCAACATTCAAAATTGTACATACTGTATATATTCATCGTCTACTTGCTCAAGAATGATTTTAAGGTAAGATGTAATTTACGTATTTTTTATTTATTACTGTATTTTCTTTATTCTTATGTTTATTTCTGTTTATCTAGGTGTTGCACGCAGTCGCAAGTGTTATATAGTTAGTTATTTACGTTTTTTGGCGGCCCTAATGCACTTGTAAGCTAAATAAAGGCTATGCTTCGACTTTCGTCGATTTTCGACTTTCGTCATAGCTCTGGTCCCCAACCTGTCGAAAGAGTGAGGAATGGGTGTATAGGAAATATGGCCGACTTTAAAAGTTTGCATTAACAGGAAAGAAAATCTAAAACTACAAGAGCAAGTCTGGTTGGAAGACATTTAAATAATAATAATTCTCCAAAGAAGATAGAATATGAATGATATCCAAAAGGATATTATTCAAATGTAAATAGTAGGAGCCGCGCTAGCATAGTGGTTACAACACCGCTCTGGCGACCGGGTGATTCAGGATCAAACCCGGGCGACGGCATTTGAGGATTTTTCGTCGACCGGGAATTGGACTGGATTAACTCGAGACCTGGCGAGGACATTTGAAGGAGTGTCGTCGACCAGGGATTGGCTGCTCCTGAGCCGACCCAGCTCTAATGGGTACCTCCGAAATCGGCGAGTATCTGCCTGAATGGCGAGGGACACCTGTCTCTGTACAAGAAAAGGGATACTCACGTAAAATCAATGTCAGGTTAGACATTAACAATAACCTGAGATTTCGCCTTGAGTATTAGCGGGCGTACGAAAAAAAAAATGTAAATAGTTTTAAAAATAACTGATATTTGTCATCGTCATCACATCTACTAAAAGTTAGCTCATAATCTTTAAAAATTTATTATAACTACATACCTAAACGGATTTCGATAAAACTTGGATAGAATGAAAGCCTCATATGGGGGAAATGAAAGGATACTTAGGAAGGAAGGAAAGAGATAAGCGTGTAGTGACAAGAAGATAAAACAAGTACAGAAAATGCACAGATCGCCTCAAACCAAAAGATTAAACGAAAATCTTAGCGGACTTCAGATGGTGCTTTCTCGTACGGGAGAGTCGCACAAATATAAGGACACACCGTTTAAAATCTTACTTACTTACTTACTTAGTCGTTCCCCTTCTACCGTGAGGTGTAGAGGTTTGGAAGAGAGAGCGCCAGACTATTCTATCGGCTGTCTTCCTCCTGGCCTGGTTCCATTCTAGTCCTCGGTCCTTCAAAGATTGTCTAATGTTGTCCTCCCAGAGGACTCTGGGTCGTCCTCGGGGTCTGGATCCTTGGCTCTTTGTTTCCCATGCTTGTCGTGGTAGCCGATCTTCTCCCATTCTGCAGACATGGCCAAACCATCTTAGTTGGGACTGTTCTACTTGGGTCTGTATGGGGTGGCATTTTAGGCCTTGACGTATCGTCTGGTTGCGTACCATGTCTCTTCTTGTTACTTCAACCACCTTCCTCAGATACACCAAATCCAGAAGCCAGAGTGAGAAACTGGAAGACAGTATCTGCAAGAAAAGTTCTTTTTTCACGCTGCATAGGGCAGATAGACTTCAACCAATACAGCCTCACCGTGCGCTTATTAATCATAAAAGGGTATGTAAGTTTATTAAAGATATGTGTGACTAATATCAATTTATTTCAGATTTTGTTTACGATTTGATTGTATCAGACATAATAAAAAGGGAATGACGCTAACCAGAGATAACCTCCACCGGCATTGTCAGGAAGCATAACCATTAATTGGTTAGCCAAATATATCATGGCTAGTTCTTGTCTGGAAGCTTACGACATACCAGCAAATACATAAGTGACTTGGCATCCATAAGTGGAAGGCAAAGGTTATATCTTTCCCAGGTAACATAACATGTGATTTATTCATGTATTTTGTTATTTTCTGCACAGTGGACATTATCTTATCATGCTATCTCTGTAACATACTACCATGATTCATTCATTTATATACAAACACTGAAGACATGGTCACCTCATGAACAGCAGTAGTTAGTGATATTGTTGGAACACCATGGCCACCTATTACCTTTTGTTCCAGGTTTTATGATCGTTCCTGATCGAGTTTATGATCGTTCCTGATCGAGCTCATGTTCGAGTTCGTGATCGAGTTTAAACTAAAGACTTGAGGACCTTTGATCCTGCTAACTGAAGCCTAGTGGTCAAACAATCTTCAACACCTTAGTCTCCCGTAGTTATAGGGCGGGCTGAAGGAAAGTCTTCCTTATCAACAGTGTGTCTCAGGAACCTCGAACAAACACAAGATGAGTTTTTCTGTATCCCATCCAACAAACATTGTGAGCAGTGTCTAAAGCTAATGTCGATGATGATTACAGCTAGAGACTAGATAGCAAGATACATCAAAAATATACTGTGACAGACTTTTATAATTTCATTGAAAGATTCATCCAAGATTGTTTACTATTATTTATTTTAATTTGTAACTATAAACAATCATACATTTTACCATCTTCCAACACCCATTTCTCATTACAAGGATATATAGATTTACATAATAAATTATGAAATTGTACTCATTTGACTTGGTAAATTTTTAACTGTTAAATTTTGAGTTACTTTTTCTAATTTAATTATATTATCACATAGGGTTACTATAGCGAAAGTGGCACAGTATACTTCTGAAGCCTAAATCTATTGTCCAGCTGAGAGTATTCACAGCCGTAACTCAATTGTGATACCAGTGCACTTCTCTGGCACTGGGACTTCATACTTTCTGGAGAGAGATTCTACTTCTTCTCTACCACTATCATAACACCAGAAAAACCTTTCGCTACAACCGTTCCAGAAAAATGTCTAATACACTGAAGCAAACCGCATCAAAATCGGTTCCGCGGTTCTAGAATTATGAGGTATCAACAGACAGACGTTCGATTTAATACATATAAAGATATATTTTGTTGTTGCTGATTAAGGAGCACGAAGAAACAGCTGCTGTCAGAAGCCAGTGCCAAACTTTTCACTTGCTCTTGCAAAAGCTTTTGCATTTTAAATTTTGCATTTCTGTAAGAGAAACATTCTTTTTTTTCTAAATTTTTACTTTAACCTTTGTTATAATTATATTGCAGATGACCTCTTCAGTTTATATTCTACAATACTAATTTATTCGCACACATTGCAACCATTAAACACTTGTGCGCATAATAGCTTCATCAAGTCAACACAGAAAAACGCATATATATGGTACTATTGGTAGGGTGTTCATTTAGTTTTTGTATTTTGGAAATAGGAATTCTGCATCCCCTTTTTAATCAAGGCGCTCCCATTTCAACCTAGACAGAAGACGAGTCTGTTATTTTAGGGCCGATGTCCAAATATAAATAACTATGTGGTCTGGTAGAATGATATTCTTCATTTCAAGGGCAATAAGAAGGCAATAAGAAAATGAGAAGGTGTACAGTATGTGACAGTACGGACTGTTACGTCGGATTAGCACTAAGGTGCTGCCACTTATTAGAGTTAGAGTAAAAATACTTAAGCAAGATTTTAACACTAAGTGTTTGAGCGTGTCTAGTTAGCGTAATAACACTAGTCACAAATTCTATGAGTGATTTAATTAAAGGTTAAGAAATGACGTCATCGAACTTGGGGTAGAATTGCCCAGTAGTTAGTACGGAAGTGATGGTTTGAAAGAAGGGGGGTTAAGTGAGTTGTTTTTAGGCACGAGACGAGTGAGGCAGTGATTTTGGGGTTTGGACCATCTTGTAAGTTCGATGGCTGTGTGTTATTTCATGGGATGACTGGTTTGTATACCACAGAAGCACATGTATTTATGAACTATTATGAAGTTGGCAGAGTGTGCAGACACTTAATAAAGGTGTTCATTCATATTTAATCCAGCTTGAACTTATTTCCTGAACGTCAGTAGGAAGTGTCGTTTGTTTACATCAGGTAATAGAGAAAAGAATGTTACCATATTTTCGACGATCATGCAGCCTAAAACATAAACACAGTTACGAGTCTCCAAGAGAATCACCCGGGTTATGTTCCTATTCTGTAATCACCATCTCTGGCAGTCGCCAGTAAAACAACAGATGAACATTGATAAAAGATTCCACCCCATTCTCACCCAGTCACACTAGACTTGATTTGTCACCGTGACCAAGCCCGGTCACATCTAACTTGATTTGGTGCCGTTCCCGTCCACTCCCCCGGCCACAAGTTCGACTATGTTAGACAGTGGTGTTAATGAAAATAACTAGTATACATCTTACTTTGAAGATGCATGAGGCATATCTGGAATCATCCTTATATGACCACCAGCTATGCACAATGCTACAATATATATATATATATATATATATATATATATATATATATATATATATATATATATATATATATATATATATATATATATATATATATATACCTTGTATATATGTGGAAGTGAACCTCTGTCTGTGAGGCTAATTAGACCCTCATTGGCTCTTGAAATCATCCACACACTTCCAAGGATTCCGCCAGTGGTGAAACGTGTTGAGAACCCAGCATTGCACACTAAACTTGGAGAAGTCACTTGAGCCCCAGACGTAACTCTCTGGACTTGGTTGACTGCATGCTGGAGGATCCCACTATGGACCCATTTATAGACAGGGAGAGCTGAGAAGTGGCTCTGTGCAGGACGTGACAATTCCTTGGGAGAGCCCAGAACCAGAGCACAGTATTTTAGCTCTGCGTAGTTGGAGAGCCCTCTTGGATTGCGGGGAATGCACAGTTTCTTACTCCTAGCTTGGCACCAGATGTTATGATCCTTTAAATGCAAGCCAAGCTGGGGAAACTGGAGCCCATGACTTCAACTCAGCACGTTTCGTAATGGGATAGAAGTCACAGGAAAAGCCTAGATCTACAGTGTATATAATACTTAGAAGTCTTCGACTTGGTTTTGGCTGCAAAAGACCAAATAGCTCAGCAGCCCTAGTTAAACAACAACGAAAACAACATCTTGCTTTGAAGGCATTGGACATGGTAGATGAAGCTGCCGATCGCACAAATTGGCGATGCTCCCTGCGGCCCCACTTCAGACTGGATGAAATTGGGTTCCCACAGCAAGCAGAAGGGAAAAAAATACGCCGAAAGAGACCTCAGGCAAAAGTACAGTTGAGGGATATCACCCCAGGGACGCATTCTCACAGTCAGATATGAATGCAGGGGGCTACTACTACTACTACTACTATTACTACTACTACTACTACTACTGCTACTACTACTACTACTACTACTGCTGCTGCTACTACTTCTACTACTCCTATATCTTACTAGGACAAAGACAAAGAAACTGTCAACAACTGTCAACGTTACGACCACAATGTATTCACCACGGACAAATGAACGGAAACAGTAGAGATAAGAAAAAGTGAGAACTAAGCTAAATGCAGATAAAACCATCTTGATTGTTCACTGTGATTTACTATAGTGACATCACCGTCCTTCATTTACGGCTCATTATCAGTTTTTATTTTTTATGCATTTCTTCTTCTTCCTCGTCTTCTTCGTTTCCCTTCATACTTCTACATTAATGACTCCAATGAAGGCAGTAGTCAGCTCATGGTTCCTGACATCTCCAAACAGTTTTCCGTTGAGAGAAGTAGGTTGTTACCATATTCTACTCCGTTCACTACTGTATGATTACCAGGACTGCAGCAGATGTTCGGCTGAGATGGGGCTGATGCCATAGGTGCAGAGATCTACTGTACCAATCCTGTACTAGTGGTATAGATGGTACCTCAGTATGTTGTGTTCAGTGCGTTGTCGGAAATTGATGACCTTGTCTCGCCTGGATAGCTGATGATAGACATAATTTTTTATATGGCCTGGGTGTTCTCTTTCCCATTTGGACTTTAATGTGGCTTTTATAGTTGTTTTAGCTATTTCGAAAGGAGATCCCAGAACTTAACCTTAGTAAACTTGTTTATTCCTGTGTGGATATTTAATTCATATATGTGGAGTTTATATTGTTCTTAAGGAATTTGCGAAGGGAAAAGGAGGTTAGTGATGTTGAGGATTGTTTCATGTTTACAGGCATTTGGATTTGTGCACGATCCGAATGACTGTATCATGGAACACCTCAAATGAATAGACGTATAGCTCCGCGACTGATGTCGATGATTGTTGCATGTGTGCAGGCATTTGGGTTTGGCCGACTCGAATTGCTGCACCGTGGAACATCGCAATTGAATATATATTAACGACATAGTATGCATATCTCTATGCATGACGCGTATGTCTTGGTAACGTCATTCGAATCGTGGGCTCCGGCCCCAACGGCAGCGTGTGGCATCGCCACTTGGAAAGTGTGGCCTAGCCACTATGATATGTGTGGTATAACCACTTCAAAAAGTGTGGCATTGTCCACTTAAGGGATATGTGTGGCTGGGAGGCCAATTGAGCAGTGTATTTCGTGGATCAAACGTAAGTCGCCTCGTTACTAACGCAGTTTGTATATTTATGGCAGATTAGCCTAGCGTGGTATGCCAAAGGAACATTGTATTACTAGCAACAGTAGTAAGACTAGTACAGATGAATATTATATGGCTAGCGGCAGACGTAAGCCTAGTGTAACTGGATATTAGACCACTAGCAGTAGACGTAAGCCTAGCGTAAGAAGTAGATTGCTAAACTAGCGACGGGAGTAAGTCTAGCTAGCCTCTGAATTTATGCCAAAAGACATTGGCCGGTAAAAGGAACTGACCGCTAACCAGAAGTCTAGATAGACATTAATGAACATGTGCTTTTAATGAAAGAACAAGGACTCTTGCAATACGTACATGAATGTGATGTGAACTATGTCTCCATGTAGTTGTGTCTGCTCATGGAATGATATTATTTAATTAAAATGTTTTGAGTCGTCGAATCCTGGTCTTATCAACTGACGTATTCTGAGTTGAGTTAAATACTGTTTATATTCAACTATAATGACCAGTGACACTTAATGCCTGAACACGCTGCATCTCACACTGCTAATATTATTAATAAGACAAGAGACTAATACAGGTCAGTCAATATTCATATCTTTAATATGAGACATATTCAGCTATCAATGCATCACACGGGTTAATACAGACAATATCGATACCAACTAAGAGTATTACGGAATCCTATAAAAGTGATATAAGAACCCGAGGGACTTTGACTCTAGGAACAGAATACGCATCCGACATCTTGGTCATCCTCAACATACTAGGAGTCATACTGGTGTTAGAAGTCCTTAACAAGTGAATCTTTTAAAAACTAATAATGTTTTCTTAGTCTTTAGTTAAGATCACTTTTGCACTTACCATCGTATCTAAATGTGCGGAAGACAGGTTTTCAATTAATCTTTCTCATACATCATTCATTAAATCAAAAGATTGTCCTCTAAGATGATAAGATGTAATTGATAGTTCATACATCAACTTCACTTACATTGTAAGGTCATCCGTACAGATTTGCATATGCACTCACTCCCATGCGCAATCAATTTAACACTTATCAGGTGCATCTCATGTCATACATAATTACTAGAGAATTGAAATTATCATTTGCGAGGAGTAGTATAAAAGAAAGTCAACCATTGATATTAAGTGTGAAAACGTACGTAGACTTTTGTGTGTCTTCAGTCCAGCAGAAGTCTGAGTCTACACCTTACGTGTTTGACGTCTAACCAGAAAGAAGTTAGCACATTGTACGTCTGGATAGCAGAATTCACCCTTTAGGACATCCTTCACTTCCTAAGTTAAAAGGGAAGTTTTCTCGCCCACAATTAAGACGGTGGACGCAGCATTTTTATTCACCTTTTATCAAGTGC
The DNA here is from genome assembly GCA_024509875.1 of Oreohelix idahoensis. Lineage (NCBI taxonomy): Eukaryota > Metazoa > Mollusca > Gastropoda > Stylommatophora > Oreohelicidae > Oreohelix > Oreohelix idahoensis. The sequence goes on from JAMPIV010002982.1 coordinate 83,544, forward strand.
TCACAATTTGATTACATATTCAAATATCAAAGTGCAAATCACTCACAAGAGCGCATTTTGAGAATCAAGATTCCATATTTACACGTTGATTCGCATATACAGCTAGCAAGCTCATCTTACTCAAAAGCATACTGTATGAAGCAAGATTCCGTACTCACAAGCTGAATTCGCATATACAGCTGGCAAGCTCAACTTACTTCAAAGTATACTTTATGAACCAAGAGTACTTACTGAAGTTGTTGAGTCTACATACCAAGATCATTTCGTGAAGAGCGCCAGTCTAGCCAGTGCCTTTCAGAGATTAGACTGCAGACATTTTCTTCAGACAACAGTTAACAATTTGTCAACGCTACAGACATCGCCTTCAAACATTGAAGGACTGTATGTCGTCAAAGTTCTCATTACAACACAAGTTTTCATCAGTACTTCGTCTTGTAGATAACCCACACAACATAACATAACATACATGGGACAGTCTACGCATACATTTGTATCTTCAAACACGGGAGAATCATTTAGAGACACATGTACAGAGTACATTAGACTTTAGTTTGGTAACAAATATCATATCACATCATCATTTCGCGCCACACAAGTTCATTCTCCTACTTAATTAACTATATTATTTATATCTCATCTGTTTGTCGTTCTTCCACTTTACAAAAAACAGGTACATTGCATGAAATATCTAAACAAATACATTGTATATTACATATAAAGCTTCCTTCTCACTCTCACAAATAAAGTTACACAAATTATTTTAAATAATAATAATAAGGTAATATAATGTAAAAAAAACTTTAAAAATAAAACAAAAAAATAATAAAAAAATTAATAAAAAGGATTTATAGCTAATTCAAAATTCTCAAACAGTTCATAGTATTTTACATATGTATAAGTTAGCTTACACTTGCTCACATTCCGCTTTTTTTCCATTAAAACTTAAACCAACATTAAACCTATAGAAAACCATATAATCAATGTTTACATACATAGGAAAATAACCCAGTAAGTGCCCTCCCCCCTTGCTGAGAAAAAGGATCCCAAAAGAAATTAAAAAACACAAAAGGTCCAAGATTAACACTAGGTTATAGAAGATACAGAAAGAAAAGAACAAAATTTCTTCTTGAGCTATCCGTTGAAATCCAATGACAAAGAAATCCATATAATCAAAGTTTACAGACATGGGAATATAACCCAAAAAAAGCCCTCCCCCCTTGCTGAGAAAAAAGGATCCCAAAAGAAGTTAAACAACACAAAGGTCGAAGATGAAACTAGGTTATAGAAGAGACAGAAAGAAAAGAACACAGTTCCTTCTTAAACTATCCCATAAATTAACAGTAATTGCAAAGAAAAAAAAGGATGGTACATTTTCCGTGACTAGAACATATTAACTCTCACTCTGTTGTCACCTTTTTTTTTTTTTTAAAAACATAAAAGAAAAAACTTCCACGTATTCACACTTCCCTTACGTACTTAATCAAAGTGAAGTATAGAAAATGATAAATTTAAAAATAAACATAGTAATACATCCAAACATAAAAAGAAAAGGAAATAGTTATTTTTTTTTTTTTTTTAAGTTCTCCCTTGTTGGTTCTATGTTCCTAAAATATGCTCCATTTTTTTTGAAAATATGTAGAAAAACAAATTTTGACTGAAATATTTCCCTTCATAAACTGCTTTGTTTCTGCATTTCCAAACGGTGTCCCTGTATTCTGCTAAAATGCGTAATATTTTTTCCCGCAAGGGCGGGTCAATCTTTGGAGTTAAATTTAGCATAATTGCTTTATATATGTCAAATTTTCCATTTGTGTATCTACTAAATGCTTTTCCCAGCTCTTCTACTGTTGATTTGATCGTATTACAACGGAAGAAGATATGGTCTTCTGTTTCTTTTGCTGTTGTACCAAAGCAGAGTCTACATTTTTGCAAGGTCATATTCCTGTGTTCTTTTTTCTGTGTGAGTGGTGTTAAATTGAATAATAATCTATAGGTTATTTCCCTTGCCGATGGTGGTATGTTTTTTATGTGTAGATTTGCGAAGATTTCCGTATAATCTGTTATCCCATATTTGTATCCTATTTTTATTCGTTGGTCTAAAGGTGGTTCTTGTGTCTGTATCAAGTATTGATATATATTTTTGGTTGACTGGTGTAGGAGTTTTTCATTCCCTTTTATGCATCTGATGCAGTGTTTGTAGAAGGGCGGTGGTGTTCCGGAATGGTGTGGTATGGTGTTGTTAAAATTGCATATTTTTGTTATATAAAGGCCTATGTAATAGTGTGTTAAAGGGTATCCTTTTGGGTCTTTTATTGCGTCGCTTATAAATTTGATTCCTAGAGTGTTTATTTTTGTATTAATGTCTTGCAATGATATTCCACCCCGTTGTTTCTCTTGTATTAAGGTTTTATGTTTGATACTGTGAAGTGTGTGTCTGAAAATAAAAATTCTAATTAAATGATTTATTTCGGTTATGTATTTTTTAGGGGGACGAAAAATATTTGAAATGTATAGCACACTTGGAAGTATGTACGTATTACAAATAACGCTTCTACCGAAGATCGTCGCGTTCTTAAATTGGTATCTTTTTAGTTTTTCCTTGATTTTTGAAATTATTTTTTTCCACATATCGTTATCAGATCTTCCTGGTGTCGAGGAGAAAATTATTCCATATATTTTCATTTTGCTTGTTTGTGTTAATTGAAAGGGAAAGTCCGTTTTATTTTTCCATTTTCCTATTCCCATTATAGATGACTTTTGTATGTTTATTTTTGAACCACTCGCATGGCCGAAAGTTTTAAATGTGTCGAAAATAGTTTGTATTGATGAAAAATTTGATGGAAAAAAGACTGTGTCGTCTGCGTAGGCTATTAGCTTTTTTTCCCCTAATCCTGGTACGTGTATTCCTTTAATATGAGTATTTAGTTTTATTTTCCTTAGTACTGGCTCTAAGACTAGTGTGTATAATAAAGGAGAGAGAGGGCAACCCTGTCTCACAGCTCTTTTTAAGTTTATTGGTTCAGACAAAGTGTGATTTATTAAAAGTTTACTTTCCGGCTTTCTATATATAATTTTTATCCATGTCCTAAAGTATTGGCCGAGATTATTTTCTTGTAGAACTTTATGTAGAAATCCGTGATCGACTCTATCAAAGGCTTTTTCTTGATCAACGGATAATACTGCTGCTGGTGTGTTTTTTTCATGTGTATACTGGATGACATCCCGAATGAAATGTGTATGTTTATTTATGGTTCTGTTTTTTACACTGTATTGTTGATCCGGGTTAATCAAAGTAGGCATGAATGGTTTTAATTTGTTTGTAAGGGCTTTAGTTAATATTTTATAGTCGGTGTTTAGAAGAGAGATAGGTCTATAATTATGCATGTATTTTTTATCCGTATTTCTTTTATGAATGAGAGTTACAATAGCTTCATTTAGACTAGGGGGTAGTTCTTCTTTTTCAAAGGCTTCATTTAGCGTTTTCAACAAAAGTGGGGCTAGTATATGGAAAAATTTGGAATAAAACTCGGTTGTAAGGCCGTCTGGACCTGGAGATTTATTTTTTTGTAGCGTACTTAAGGAGAGGTACAAATCTTCTATAGTTAAAGATTTGTCTAGTGTGTTTTTCTCCTGTTCAGTTAAGCTGGCAGACTGAGTTAAGAAACAAGCTTCGTCTGAGGCGTGCGTTTGTTCTTGTTTATACAGGTGTTCGTAGTAAGCGTGAAACGCTTGACCTATTTCGGAAGTGTTTGTGAGTTCCCTACCCGTTTCGTCCGTGATGCGAAGAATCTGTCTGTTTTTTTGAATATTTTGTTCAGTTGCCAAAAATTGTCGGCACGGGGTTTCTTGAATTGACGTGTATAATTTTGTTCTCAGTAGAGCCCCTTTAAAAATGTACTGGTCGTGTTTTTCTAATTCCTCCTGCAATGTGTAAATATGCGGGGCGTGTTTGTCCAATTGTTGTGTTAAATTTAGAGCTGTTTCCAAGATTTGTCGTTGTCTTCTTCTTTGTTTGTGTATCTGCGTTGCAAGCATCTGCGTTACTTCCTTTATTGTTCTTTTTAAGAGTTCCCAATGTTGTATTAAATTTGATGTAGGTGTATTGTTGCAGTAGTCTTTTATTAGTTTTATTATTGTTGTCGTATAAAATTCATTTTGCAGTAGAGCATTATTAAATTTCCAAAGGGGGGATCTTTTGGTCTCCTTCGCAGTTGGCATTCCGTTTATTTCCAGTAGAACTGCTTTGTGATCCGTAAATTTTGTGGTGTCAATTATATGTTTGACTTTTTTAATTTTGTGGCTGTTGTGTACATAAAATCTGTCTAGTCTTGCAGAACTACCCGAAATGTGTGATTTGTCTGTAAAAGTTGTTTCCTTTCCCTCCGGATGTTTTTTCCTGTATCCATCTACCAAATTGTGTTCGTCTAGGATGTTATGTAATATCTCCATTTGTGCGCGTTCCTGTCTTCCTCGGTTGTTTGTTCTTTGCGCATCTAGTTTATGTAGAACACAGTTGAAATCCCCCCCTAATAAAATTTGTTTTCCCTTGTATTGTGTCAAAATGTTCGATAGTTTTTTTATAGAAGGTTAATTGCTGTGTCTTTACTGCTGGGGCATATACATTAACTAAAGTGTGATTGTCCGAGTGGTCGTCTTGGTTTCTGACTTGTACTATTACGTATCTGCCCTCTCTGTCTTTGTTTTGATGTGTTATTTCCCACTTGTCTGAAATTTGTAAAATAGCTACTCCTGTGTGAGATGATCCTAAACCGAAATATCCATATCGTAAACCTAGCTGTTGTATAATGTATTTTCCTTTTGTCTCGTTTGTAATTTTTGTTTCTTGAAGAAAGACGAAATCAGGTTTATATGTGCGCGTTAAAGCTATAATTTGGTTTAATTTAGTTCTCAAACCTCTTATGTTTAGAGTTATAATCTTTATGCTATTTTTCATCTTGCATGGGGGTGGTAAAGAGCATGCATTTAAGGGGGTTGTGTTTTTTTGTATCAGTGATTGTGCAGCCATAATCCGTTGCATAAAAGAGAAATACATGCATGATTACGCAATCCACGTGTGGTACTATAACCATACATACAACTTTTAACTATCCTGTAGAAAAGTGGCAGTTGTAATGCGAGGGAAAGGAAAAAACCGAGCAGTAGTAGTAATGAAGGATGAAAAGGGGCGATAGATGTGTTGCCAAAGAAGAAAGAAAAAGTGTGTACAGGTCCTGAAAGGGAGAGGTTCAGAAAGTAGGGACCCGACCGGCATGCTGAGAGAAGAGATGCAGATATATAGCTTGAAGTAGGGAAAAGAAAACCATTGGGCACAGGAGATTGAAAGGTTGAGACCACAAAATTGGCAGATGGGGGAAAGGGTTGGTTGGTGAGATGAAAAAAAGAATTATAATTATATCCATACCTATATGTGTCGTTATAAAACATATGAACATATACAATTATATATGTGTACATTCTACATTCCCTGTTCATATACATTTCTATAATAACGGATATATAACTTAATATATTTATAAAAGTCTTGCACACTTCCATCGGTAGAGGTTTTGTGTTCATTCTCTTTCCGAGAGGTGGACTCGATGTTGAGACGTTTCTATTTCCTGTGTACCTAAGAATTGGTCCATAAAGTTCATTTCAAGATTATCGTCTTCATGTGTAGCCGCTGCCCATAAGAGAGAGGTGCTTCCATCATCCTCTAGATCGGAGTGTTTGTCATCTAAATTTTCTCTTGTTTCCTGTTGTGTTGCTGCTATCTCCCCGGTGTGTAGTCTTGGTGGTTTCTCTGTTTCTTTAGGTGTTTCCTTGGTCTTGTTGTTTCGGAGCTTTTCTCTTCTCTTTCTTTTCCGCTTCCCTTCTACTGTATTGAAGCCTTCTGTGTCTGAAGACATCGTATCCGAGTCTGACAAATTTCTGATATTGTTATTCCGAGGCCCCGAGGTGGGGGACGATGGAAAGGGTATAAGTTCTGCTTCTGGTTGTGGTGAAGGTGTTTTCTTAGTGTTCTGTACATGCAGTTGACTATTCTCCGAATAAGTCGGTCTCTTCTTGGGACATCGATTTGTCCAGTGTGAATCTTGACCGCAGATTGTGCAGGGGGTACGTCTTCCCGGGAGGGCTATGAAAATTTTCAATGTTTTATTTTCTTGTCCTTGCAATTTAACATTTACGTAGTGTGGAACCGTCTGTTTAGGCTGATATAAAAAAGTCCATTTGTCCCTGTTGCTGTCATTTTCGACGGAGTCATCTGTCAAGTTATTTGCTTATGTTTGTATCATAAGTATAATTGTGTCTTTACCTGCGATGTCAGGTTGATTAGGGATTGTCTTCCCTTGTTTATTCATTCATTGTGTTTGACCTTTAGGGTCAGAGGTTGACAGTTCGGCGTGGGCCTATGGGAAGGTTTTTTAAGCGGGAGTGAGATATACTTCCGGGAAGCCGGGAGGTCCTGTTTTTCTGAAGGGACCAAGAGTCCATTGTTTTTTCGGGGAGAATCTTCGAAGTAACTGCTATGGCAGTTTTCCCCAGTGAATCTCTGTGCGTCGGGATGACGACAGAATTCCTTGTGTAGTTCTGAGGATTCATTTACCAGGTAATACCGACCTTTATGCATTATTACGCTTTTCGGTGGCAGAACATGTAAAGGATTACCTAGGGTGAACAGCAGTTCACGGATCCGCCATTTCAGAACTTATATATTTGTGCTCGAGGTAGCCATCCAAGACTGTTAGTCTTATATTGTCCAGAAATCCAGTGACGAGGATATATTGTGGGAGCCGCAGATTGGCGGAACTTCTATCTACAATAAGTATTACTGCAGGGTTGGTGATAACCTATTTAACAGAAGTACACGGCCGACGTTAGGACGAGGCCTGTGCTTCCGGCTATTATACTACAGCCTGATATGTGCAATTGGCAGGGAGTGCCAAGTTGCACCTGTGTGTCAAGGTAACTAAGGCATCTGACGCGTTTAGTCAGAGACGCCAAGGGCGACGCTACGAACTGTCATTATTGAAGAACTTTGCTATTGACCATGCACGTCTATTCTGATGTTTACCTTTTTGAATGCCAAATGTATACCTATCGATGTCAGGTCAGCATGACCTTGTTACACTGACTGTTCCTGTTGATATTATGTGTGTTCCCGTCAATAAATGTCTTGAAACATGCCTGCAGTGTCAAAGCATCCTTGATTACTGCATGTGAGAGTATGGGTTGCAGGATCTACATCTATACGAGCCTAAACACATTCGCGTCTTCATTCGCACCCACACTCAACTCATCATACGCTCGCACTACACATCTAACAACATGTAAACTGTCTTGGGCCAGTGATCACCTCAACAAGAAAAAAAAGACAGTTACATTTCGTTGATGACCTATATCTGTCCTGTTGTAGCCAAAACTTGCAAATGTAGAATTAGCACTGTGTGTTACGGCTGTCCCGTGTGTAGCTTAGACCCACAGATCAGAAGTGTAATGTGTACTTGTCCTTCTTGTAACTTTCTCGACAAAACTGGAGACATCATACATGTAACAGCCAACCAGGAATGTAAATTTCTGGATCCATAAATGTCAACAATAATGTCAAATGCTCGCTCTGTTCTTTTTAAACCCACAGATCTGGTCCATCAGAAATGTAAGTTTCTAGGCCACATTGGCGACAAGAAATGTATCATAAGAGCCCACGTAACTGGTCCACCAGAAATGTAACTGTCTTTTTTTTCTTGTTGAGGTGATCACTGGCCCAAGACAGTTTACATGTTGTTAGATGTGTAGTGCGAGCGTATGATGAGTTGAGTGTGGGTGCGAATGAAGGCGCGAATGTGTTTAGGCTCGTATAGATGTAGATCCTGCAACCCATACTCTCACATGCAGTAATCAAGGATGCTTTGACACTGCAGGCATGTTTCAAGACATTTATTGACGGGAACACACATAATATCAACAGGAACAGTCAGTGTAACAAGGTCATGCTGACCTGACATCGATAGGTATACATTTGGCATTCAAAAAGGTAAACATCAGAATAGACGTGCATGGTCAATAGCAAAGTTCTTCAATAATGACAGTTCGTAGCGTCGCCCTTGGCGTCTCTGACTAAACGCGTCAGATGCCTTAGTTACCTTGACACACAGGTGCAACTTGGCACTCCCTGCCAATTGCACATATCAGGCTGTAGTATAATAGCCGGAAGCACAGGCCTCGTCCTAACGTCGGCCGTGTACTTCTGTTAAATAGGTTATCACCAACCCTGCAGTAATACTTATTGTAGATAGAAGTTCCGCCAATCTGCGGCTCCCACAATATATCCTCGTCACTGGATTTCTGGACAATATAAGACTAACAGTCTTGGATGGCTACCTCGAGCACAAATATATAAGTTCTGAAATGGCGGATCCGTGAACTGCTGTTCACCCTAGGTAATCCTTTACATGTTCTGCCACCGAAAAGCGTAATAATGCATAAAGGTCGGTATTACCTGGTAAATGAATCCTCAGAACTACACAAGGAATTCTGTCGTCATCCCGACGCACAGAGATTCACTGGGGAAAACTGCCATAGCAGTTACTTCGAAGATTCTCCCCGAAAAAACAATGGACTCTTGGTCCCTTCAGAAAAACAGGACCTCCCGGCTTCCCGGAAGTATATCTCACTCCCGCTTAAAAAACCTTCCCATAGGCCCACGCCGAACTGTCAACCTCTGACCCTAAAGGTCAAACACAATGAATGAATAAACAAGGGAAGACAACCCCTAATCAACCTGACATCGCAGGTAAAGACACAATTATACTTATGATACAAACATAAGCAAATAACTTGACAGATGACTCCGTCGAAAATGACAGCAACAGTCCCTTGCATTTTGTAATTGATATACTTCGGTGTTTACATCACCTGTGATGAAGTCAGCAATTTTCTTTACAGTTTCTTTTTTGATTGTGGCTGGCAACCAATGAAGTAGACCTTTCGATCTTTCTCTGTCCACATGTTCAACTATGGCTGTGAATTTGGGGTTGGCCCATTCAAATTTTTTACCATGTAGATTTTTGTAGTGGCTGATATGTGCCGAGTTTGTAAGGGTTACATACCATTTATTTGGGTTGGCGAACCTATATACAGATGATATCCCGTTTACCCCGACTCCGGCGGGACCTGCAAGTATGCTTGTAATTAAAGAGTATGATACTCTTGAGGCTTGTGGCCCTGATGTTGTGATCACAAGAGTTCCAGCTTTATGCAGCTGGCCACCCTCTAGTGCTTCATTTATATCAAAAGATATTTCTGGAATTTCCATTTTTAAACACCACACACACTATTTCCCGCACAAGGGGAAAAAAACCACTACTAGAACACAAACTCACAAAACCACAGTAATCCGTGCGAATAAAGAAAATCCGTGAGAAAAATCCATAGTGTCACCTTTTTTTTTTTTTTTTTTTTTTATTTATCGTTCTTCAACTTTACAAAACGGGTACATTGCATGAAATACCAGGCAAATACATTGTATATTACATATAAAGCCTCATTCGCACTCTCCCAAATAAAGTTAAACAAAAATATTTAAATAAATTGTAATAATAATAATATAATAAAGGATTAAAGAAAAATAAAAATTAAAAATTTTAAGAAAATTAAAAAAAGGATCTATAGTTAATTCAAATTCCTAAACAGTTCATAGTATTTTACATATGTATAAAAAGCTTACAGTTGCTCACACTTCCCTTTTTCCTTTTTTAAATTCCTTTTAGAATTTACAAGAGCCCACAAATTTTATAACATAAAAACCACGCGTACTCTCACTCACTGGCACTCTTGAAAGAAAATTTTCCAAAAAAATCTTCACATATACATTGAACTTGCATCCAGAAAGCCGGAACATGGCTATAATTATTTAAACCTATGTACAGTCAAAATCAGGGTTGAAATTTATTTCCTGCCCCCCCCCCCCCCCCCCCCCCCCCCCCCCCCCCCCCCCCCCCTTTCCCCTCCCTCAATCTCTTCAACTTTTAATATATTGTGTTTTTTTTTAAGAATATTTTTAAGAATAAGTGGGCGTTGTACTGTTTTCCTTCAAACACCGCGTAGTTCCTACAAATCCAGACTAAATATTTAAATTCCACTATCAGGCTCAAAAGTTTCAGTTCTACTTGTTGTGTGCACTTTGGTAGGGAATTCAGCATGATAGCTCTATACATGTCTATACTGCGTGGAAAGTAGACCATCAATTCCTTTTTCAAAATTCCTATTGTAGAAGTGACTGTACTACAGTAAAAAAAAACAAATGATCTTCTGTTTCCTGTGTATTGGTATTACATAATTTGCATTTTGGGAGGTTCTTCCACTGTGCAACAAGTCTTTGCCTAATGGGTGTCATGTTATATAATAATCTAAACGTGACTTCCTTTGCGGGTGGAGCAAGTGGTAACTCGTGTAAGCTCTTAAAAATAGGTTGGTAATCAGTTATAAAATAGTTATACCCACGTTTTATCCTTGTCACTAATGAGGGTTCTTGTGCACTAATAAGACTTTTGTAAATGGAGCGTGTATTTTGTTGTAATAAAGGTGTATTCCCTTGTATGCTTTGTATGCATTGTTTGTAGAACCGTGGTAAAGTGCCAAAGTAATGAGGTTGATTGTTTTTGTAACGACACACGTTAGATAATCTCAGACCAATATAATAATGAGCCAAAGGGTATTGTTCAGGATTTTTTACTATTTCTCCTATGTACTTGATTCTTAAAGCTTTTATTTTAGTTGCTATATCTTGTAAAGATACTCCCCCTCTATCTTTGGGTTGTATTAACGTTTTATGCTTTATACAGTGTAAGGTGTTGCGGAATAAGAAAGTTCTTATGAGTTTGTTTATTTGTGTAATAATTTCTTGAGGAATGGTGTAACTGTCTTTTTCTTCTTGTTGATGTGATCACTGGCCCAAGACAGTATACATGTTGTTAGATGTGTGGTGCGAGCGTATGATGAATTGAGTGTGGGTGCGAATGAAGACGCGAATGTGTTTAGGCTCGTATAGATGTAGATCCTGCAACCCATACTCTCACATGCAGTAATCAAGGATGCTTTGACACTGCAGGCATGTTTCAAGACATTTATTGACGGGAACACACATAATATCAACAGGAACAGTCAGTGTAACAAGGTCATGCTGACCTGACATCGATAGGTATACATTTGGCATTCAAAAAGGTAAACATCAGAATAGACGTGCATGGTCAATAGCAAAGTTCTTCAATAATGACAGTTCGTAGCGTCGCCCTTGGCGTCTCTGACTAAACGCGTCAGATGCCTTAGTTACCTTGACACACAGGTGCAACTTGGCACTCCCTGCCAATTGCACATATCAGGCTGTAGTATAATAGCCGGAAGCACAGGCCTCGTTCTGACATCGGCCGTGTACTTCTGTTAAATAGGTTATCATCAACCCTGCAGTAATACTTATTGTAGATAGAAGTTCCGCCAATCTGCGGCTCCCACAATATATCTTCGTCACTGGATTTCTGGACAATATAAGACTAACAGTCTTGGATGGCTACCTCGAGCACAAATATATAAGTTCTGAAATGGCGGATCCGTGAACTGCTGTTCACCCTAGGTAATCCTTTACATGTTCTGCCACCGAAAAGCGTAATAATGCATAAAGGTCGGTATTACCTGGTAAATGAATCCTCAGAACTACACAAGGAATTCTGTCGTCATCCCGACGCACAGAGATTCACTGGGGAAAACTGCCATAGCAGTTACTTCGAAGATTCTCCCCGAAAAACAATGGACTCTTGGTCCCTTCAGAAAAAACAGGACCTCCCGGCTTCCCGGAAGTATATCTCACTCCCGCTTAAAAAACCTTCCCATAGGCCCACGCCGAACTGTCAACCTCTGACCCTAAAGGTCAAACACAATGAATGAATAAACAAGGGAAGACAACCCCTAATCAACCTGACATCGCAGGTAAAGACACAATTATACTTATGATACAAACATAAGCAAATAACTTGACAGATGACTCCGTCGAAAATGACAGCAACATTACTACCACCCCCCTGTAAAAAAAAAAATGCAATTTTTTTTTTTTTTTAATATGTTCATGAGCAAGATAGCACCAGTATCACTTCTGTGCTCATGCAAACAATGAACCTAATATCAGGTACAATAGAAGAGGGTACAAATCATCTCCCAACATAGGAGAAAATATTTCCTTTAAGCCAAACAAACTAAGGGATACCATTCAAGAAACCTAAGTTGCTGGCAATACCAATCATATATCAAACATTACTAAATAATATAATCATAGCAATATACAAATGTCAATGCTATTTTAGCAACATATCACTGATGGATGGACAAAATGAAATTTGTTAAATTATCTAAACATCATCCAAATACATTTGTATTACAACATATTATGATATTAAGGACAGACCTAAGTCTGAAAATATATCAGGAAAAACTAGGACACAAGATTTAACTGGAATCATGTGGGCATCTAGACAATATGTCCGCCATCACATTATCCGAACCACGGATAGCTCGCACCGTGAAATGGAAAGGCTGAAGAGCAATAGCATAACGAGTAGATCTCGAGCTCTTCAAATCCTTACTTTGCATAGATGTAAAAAAGCTTTTTGGTCGGTTTCCATAAAGAAATGCGCGCCCAGAAGGAACCTTTGTAGCTTAAGAATGGACCAAACCATAGCTAACAATTCACGGTCCAAAACCGAGTAATTCCTTTCTGCCGCATTCAGCTTCCTAGAAATATACATTACAGGATGCAGAGTTCCTGAATATTCCTGCATTAGTGCCGCTCCAATGCCAGTGGAAGAGGCATCACTACGAAGGACAAAAGTCTTATCAATCGTCGGTAGTCTTAAGATAGGATGAGATGAGAACAAATTCTTAACCTGATCCAATGAAGATTGGCATTCTTGGGACCAACGCACCATATTAGGAGAACCCTTTTTCAATAACGTTGAAAGTGGTGCCATAATGGAGGACAGATTCTCAATGAATCTTCCATAGAATTGTATCAATCCCAAGAGACTACGCACTTGCTTTTTTGTCTTCGGAACCGAGATATTTAATATCTTTGAAATGTTTTGGTCCTCTGTCTTCAACAGACCATGACCAACTCGATGACCTAGGAAGGAAATTTCACTAAACCCAACAAAAGCTTTAGAGGGTTTAGCAGTCAAACTATGCTCACGTAGAGTAGATAGCAATTCCTTCAGACCCACATAGTGTTCTTCCCAAGTATCGCTGAAAAGACAGATGTCGTCTAAATATGCAATGACATCTGCACGATCTGATAGAATTCGTCGCATCATGCGCACGAAAGTCGCTGGGGCGTTCATAAGCCCGAAAGGCATAAAATTCCATTGAAACAGACCCCTAGGTGTCGAAAAAGCAGTGAGAGGTTTGGCGTGTTCCGTCAATGGGACTTGCCAATAACCTTTCGACAAGTCTAGTTTAGTAAAGAATTTAGCTTTAGAAAGTCTAATAAGTAGATCATCTAATAACGGCATAGGTTCAGCATCGAACTTCGTAACTTGATTTAATTTGCGATAATCAACGCAAAGACGTATGTTATTGTCTTTCTTTCGAACAATAACTATCGACGAAGAATAAGCTGAAGTGGATGGTTCAATTATTTGTAGTTGAATCATTTCATCAAATTCTTTCTCGACTTGTGCTTGAAAATGAATAGGTATTGGGTATGGTCTTACTCTGATCGGATTACGATCAGTAAGTATGATGTCATGTTCTATGACATCTGTGTGTCCAGGAATGTCGGTAAGGACATCCTGATATGATTGTAACGTAGAGGATACTTGACGTTGTTCCTCAAAAGACAAGTTAGAAGAGACTGTAACGTCTCTCCACGATTCCGTTGAAATAAGTGGAATCGTAGGAAGAGGTAAGTTCACGTCAGAAAAAATAGTTTCCTCATCCTGTATAACGGACAGGGATGAGATGTGACCATGTTGAACTGGAGAGTCGTCCGTCGCCTGGAAAATAGGCTGTAAATAGTCTGGACGTTCAATAAACTCTGTTAACATATTTATATGGAAGGTTTTATGCCTTCCATCCACATCGACAATATAGTCGACATCAGAAATTTTCGAGACTATAGTGTATGGACCCTTCCAAGAAATGAGAAGTCTATTCTCTCTTGAGGGCAGTAAGACATATGCTTTGTCTCCAGGACAAAGTTGACGTAGGCGTCTTTTCTTATTAGCAAATCGCCTAGCTTTTTCTTTCGCAAATTCGGAAGATGAAGTTGCTAACCTGCACGATTCGATAATCTTTTCTCTAAGAGCTATAACATATTCATATGACGATTGTGTATCATCGTCAATATTATCGGAAGTTATCAAATCGTGTAACAAGGACATTGGCCGCGCGGTTGCGCGCCAAAGACAAGTTCGAAAGGAGAAAACCCTGTATGCTCGTTGGGAACCTCTCTATAGGCAAAGAGGACTGCAGGTAAAACCCTGTCCCAATCTTCAGGATGATCCTCCGTTATCTTGCCAAGTAAGTTCTTTAGTGTCCTGTTAAGACGTTCTACCAATCCATTGGACATTGGATGATAAATACTACTGAGAGACCTTTTAATGTCTAGCGTAGCCATTACCTGAGACATAACGTCCGAAATTAACTGAGTGCCGTGATCCGACAGTATTTCTCCGGGGAATCCCAGACGAGAAAATACGAGCCAAAGAGCATCAGCGATATCGACAGTTGATATGCTCTTCAGAGGAATAGCCTCTGGCCAACGCGTGCACATGTCCACGCAAGTGAGGATAAATTGGTGTCCTCTGGCTGACTTAATTTTGAACGGACCAATGATGTCTATAGCCATTTTCTGAAACGGCCGAATCGGAATATCTGCAGCCTGAATAGGAGCAGCATGTCTCGGACCCCTAGACTTGACCTCTTGACAAATTTTGCAAGATCGGCAATAAATTCGGATGTCTTTATTCACGAATGGCCAAAAGAATGACGCAAGGACTCTAGTTTTAGTTCTGGAAAAACCCATGTGTCCCGCACACTGAGAATCGTGTGCATGCCGAAGAATTAAGGCTCTCATACACTTAGGCACAAGAATTTGCGAGTGCATAGACTTGTCCGAGTGTTGTACCATTCGTACCAATATACCATTCTTCATAGTGATATACGATTTGTGATTCGTATTTTGATTGGGATCCCCTTTCTTTGCAAGAAGGAAGTATTTCTTCAAAGAAGGATCCTCTTCTTGACGTTTAACAAACGAGTCATGGGAAATCACCAAGTGCTCGTCTTGGCTATCAACTTCATTACTATTATAGATGAAGTTGGGGGATTAAGAGCTTGAGCTCTTGTCACCACTGCATTGACCGTTTGAATGTTTTTTTCTTCCCAACTAGAAATTTGTTGCGGGGTGCATTCCTTAACCCCATGAATACGACCGATTATAAGATCCGCAATAGGATTAGGAAGAAGACATGCATGGACATCTCCTGTGAAGAAAGGAGTGTCAATCCTAATAATAGCAGTAGGATAGCTTTCCATAGTACCACCAAATGTAACACATTTGATTGTTTTTCCCGTGGCACAGCAAGGATCTATCAGAGACTCCTTAACCCCGACGGTAGTACATCCCGAATCGAAAAGTACTGAGACTAGCCTATCATTTATTAGACCTTTATGTAAGATGAGAGATCCTCTCCCATCATGCGCAACTGTAGCAGGTAGAGCAGGAAGAGGGTGACCACAACTTAGCGTAGATACAGTTGATGAGTCAAACAATGTTAAGCATTGGGGGCATTCAGTTGCTCTCCCAAAATCGAAAGCACAACCAGTGATAGCCCTAGAGTTACCACTATCATTTACTGTATTACAGACTCCATCAAACTCTTGTTGCGCAGAGTTTGCCTGTTGGTAAGGTCTTTTTTTTGTTAAACCTAGGTCTACCTCGATTATCATTTCCCCTGTAATTATTTCGACTATCATTTCCCCTGTAATTGTTATCATATTGCCTATTGTAATCATCATTCCGGTTTGAATCCCGGTTTCTAAATTCACCATCGTCATAATCTTGACGTCGAGAATGATTACCTCGAAAATTTGAATAGTTATTATTTGGATAGCCTTTACGAAAGTGTCTCAAATTATTACCACTAAAATTACGAGAACTACCATCTTGTCTCCACTGCATAGACGAAGAACCATCATGTGTTGGATTACTCCGCTTCTGAGTGTAATTTTGATTACTTCCCCTATTCCAATTTTGTTGAGCACCCTGAAATTTTTTTCTGAAATTAGGGCCATATGGTGTTGCCGAAGCAGCTGGCAACCCTTCTTTCACTTTAGAATTGCTAACTGTAGCATGGGGATGTGCTGTGGCATACTGACAACAGTATTCCTCCATTTCTTTTAAGTTTTTAGGCTTACGCTCATGAAGGAATGCAAGAAAAGAATCATTAACAGATGACAAAACCTTATCTCGCAATAATAAGTCCATTAGACCTTCATATGTTTTCTCAATCTGAGACAACTCAACCCATCGTGTAAATGTACGACGTATCTTTGTAACAAAATCAGAGAAATCTACTCCATTTTCTGGCAACATTGTCCTAAAACGAAGACGATAGTCTTCTTGTTTTAATTGGTATTTCTTTAGTAATGCTGCCCTGACAACATCATAATTAGTCCTCTCATGTTCGTCTATTGTCATAAGAGTAGTCACTGTGTCACCTGTAAAAAATGGCATCAGTTGTTCAACATATTTTTCCTTTTTTATGTTATGCGTATCGCACAAAAATTGGAATCTATCTAGATAATCTGCTACGTCATCCTTTAAAGGATTGAAATGAGGCAATTTAATCCTACTAACAAACTCCTTTGTCGTACTCGAAGTTGTTTGCTGAGCACCCGTACTCGCCAATTTCAATTTCTCTAACTCCAAAATTGCGAGTTTTTCATCAAGTTCCATCTTCTGTTTTCTTTCCTCATGTTCCATTTTCCTAATTTCAGCCTCAGCAGCAGCTTGAAGTTTTTTTTTCCTCTGCAGCAGCTTGAAGTTTTTTTTCCTCTGCAGCAGCTTGAAGTTTTTTTTCCTCTGCAGCAGCTTGAAGTTTTTTGTCTTCCATTTCCATCTGGAATTTTCTTTCATCAGCTGCAGCTTGAGCTTTCCCCTCCTCAGCAGCAGCTTGAGCTTTTCTCTCCTCAGCCTCTCTTTGATACCTTCTTTCTTCAAGTTCTAATCTTCTATTCTCAGCTTCTAGCTTCTTTAGTTCAGCTTCTGCTTTCAATTTAATTTCCTCTTTTTGTTTCTTTTCTTCTGACTTTAATGCAATGGCGTATTGAGCAGATGAATATTCTTCCAATTCTTTACCAGACTTACCAAGGGTCAACCCTTGCTGGATGAAGAAATCCAATGTAGACATTCTGTCTAATGAGATCAGAAACCTGAAAAAAAAATTAAATAAATTACCTTATCCCACTTCAATGGGAGACAAGTCTGAAATGCTAGACTTGTATACTCACTTCACTTTATTTTACTGTCTCAATCTTTGTAGATAACAAGTCTTTTATCAAAGAACTTGTATAAATATCTTATATAATATTATTTAACAAACTCTATATGAAGAGTCTACCTTATCAATAATATCAAAACATGACCAAGTATGTGTATGTAGACTGTGCATGACAGTAATGTAGTACAACCAAAAAAAAATACAAAGACAAAAATACAAAACAATACAAATGGCAACACTGTTTTAACCAAAAATGTGTAGAGAAATACACAAGAAAGGAGAGACCTACAGAATACAAACAAAACAAATCGACAATCAAAACTGAAAAACAGACAAAATATTACAAAAAACAACGTTAAGTACAATTACATCACAGCTAACATCAATAGCGACCAATTGTCACTAGCAAATTTCCAAATTAAGAAAATTTGCACCTACAGACCGCTTACAGTAAGCCTCGATCAAGTGGCATATTTACCGTAAGACCCACCAACCGAAAAACCCGCAGAAAAATACACAAAACAGTAGAAGTGACATAAACATATAGCAATCAATTTCAATGTGTTGCAGAACAAGTTCAGTCACAGCTGAAACTAAAATAAATTTCTTGCTCCTTGCGAACACAGAAACGAAATGTCAAACGCGCACTGAACGTCAAATCCACTGTAACATAAAGTGGTATTCACGAACCAAAGTTACTATGACCTTCTCAAATTAGGGCTTGCACATTGAATGTTTACAATTTCACGTACTGTTTACAGACACTTGACCTCCAACAATGTAGCTTGAATACTCTGACCTAGAAAAGTCTGTTTTTGAATGAAACGTGTCACAACCCGCAGTACTGTTTACAATAGGAACCCGCCTTCTATGCAGTTATGGTCCACGTAGCAAATGCCTAGATGTTAACTTCAGTACATGTCTTGTTATGCTTTATGTAGCATTATAATATAAATGCTCGTACTGTTTATTTGTGTCAACCGTTGATGACCTATATCTGTCCTGTTGTAGCCAAAACTTGCAAGTGTAGAATTAGCGTTGTGTGTTACGGCTGTCCCGTGTGTAGCTTAGACCCACAGATCAGAAGTGTAATGTGTACTTGTCCTTCTTGTAACTTTCTCGACAAAACTGGAGACATCATACATGTAACAGCCAACCAGGAATGTAAATTTCTGGATCCATAAATGTCAACAATAATGTCAAATGCTCGCTCTGTTCTTTTTAAACCCACAGATCTGGTCCATCAGAAATGTAAGTTTCTAGGCCACATTGGCGACAAGAAATGTATCATAAGAGCCCACGTAACTGGTCCACCAGAAATGTAACTGTCTTTTTCTTCTTGTTGATGTGATCACTGGCCCAAGACAGTATACATGTTGTTAGATGTGTGGTGCGAGCGTATGATGAATTGAGTGTGGGTGCGAATGAAGACGCGAATGTGTTTAGGCTCGTATAGATGTAGATCCTGCAACCCATACTCTCACATGCAGTAATCAAGGATGCTTTGACACTGCAGGCATGTTTCAAGACATTTATTGACGGGAACACACATAATATCAACAGGAACAGTCAGTGTAACAAGGTCATGCTGACCTGACATCGATAGGTATACATTTGGCATTCAAAAAGGTAAACATCAGAATAGACGTGCATGGTCAATAGCAAAGTTCTTCAATAATGACAGTTCGTAGCGTCGCCCTTGGCGTCTCTGACTAAACGCGTCAGATGCCTTAGTTACCTTGACACACAGGTGCAACTTGGCACTCCCTGCCAATTGCACATATCAGGCTGTAGTATAATAGCCGGAAGCACAGGCCTCGTTCTGACATCGGCCGTGTACTTCTGTTAAATAGGTTATCATCAACCCTGCAGTAATACTTATTGTAGATAGAAGTTCCGCCAATCTGCGGCTCCCACAATATATCTTCGTCACTGGATTTCTGGACAATATAAGACTAACAGTCTTGGATGGCTACCTCGAGCACAAATATATAAGTTCTGAAATGGCGGATCCGTGAACTGCTGTTCACCCTAGGTAATCCTTTACATGTTCTGCCACCGAAAAGCGTAATAATGCATAAAGGTCGGTATTACCTGGTAAATGAATCCTCAGAACTACACAAGGAATTCTGTCGTCATCCCGACGCACAGAGATTCACTGGGGAAAACTGCCATAGCAGTTACTTCGAAGATTCTCCCCGAAAAACAATGGACTCTTGGTCCCTTCAGAAAAACAGGACCTCCCGGCTTCCCGGAAGTATATCTCACTCCCGCTTAAAAAACCTTCCCATAGGCCCACGCCGAACTGTCAACCTCTGACCCTAAAGGTCAAACACAATGAATGAATAAACAAGGGAAGACAACCCCTAATCAACCTGACATCGCAGGTAAAGACACAATTATACTTATGATACAAACATAAGCAAATAACTTGACAGATGACTCCGTCGAAAATGACAGCAACAAATGGTTTGAACATTTGCTATGTAAATCAATTTAGGTAAAATAAAAGTGTTGATTAAAACCGATCTTCCAAAAATTGTAGTAGTTTTATATTTATATCTTTCTAGTCTGTTTTTTATTTTCTCTAACAAGTTTTTCCACACCTCTGTATTCCTTTGTGTTGGTGTGGCAGTGTATGTAATACCGTAAATTTTTATTTCATTTACTTGTAGCAACTGGAAAGGGAAATCTGATCTGTTTCTCCATTTACCTATTCCCATTAACTTTGATTTCTGAATGTTTAGTTTTGCTTCACTGGCTCGTCCAAACTCATTAAAGGTATTTAAAATATTTTGAATAGAGGAAATTTTGGTTGGGAAAAAAATCGTATCGTCCGCGTACGCGGCTAATTTCCTTTGACCTTGTCCTGGAATGAAAACCCCCGTGATGTTTGTGTCTTGTCTAATTTTCTCTAACACGGGTTCTATTGACAGTACATATAGCAAAGGCGAGAGTGAACAGCCTTGCCTGACTGACCTAGTTAGAATAAAGGGTTCTGTAATTGTGTGATTAATTAAAAGTCTACTTTCGGGTTTTTTATATATAATTTCTATCCATTTCCTAAAGTATGGCCCTACATTACAAGCAAGCAGTGTTTTGTGCAAAAAAGAATGGGATACCCTATCGAAGGCTTTTTCTTGGTCCAACGATAGAATAGCGGCCTCGTGCTGCTTGTCTGCCGCGTAGTTAATCAGGTCTCTAAAAAAGTGTGTATGTTTGCTAATATTTCTCTGCGGCACGCTGTTCTGTTGGTCGTCATGAGTTAGGATATGCATGAATGATTTCAATTTATTAGTTAAAGTTTTAGTTAAAATTTTGTAATCAGTATTTAGAAGTGATATGGGTCTATAGTTTTTTAGTAGTTTCCTATCTGTTTGTTCTTTTGGTAAGAGTACTATGTACGACTGGTTTAAACTTTCAGGAAGTTCGCCTTTCTGAAAAGCTTCCTCAAAAACTTTCATTAATAGTGGTCCAAGAACGGGAAAAAAGAAAATATAGAATTCTGATGTAAGGCCATCTGGGCCAGGGGTCTTATCTCTGTTTAGTGTGTTTACTGCCTCCCTCAAATTTTCGAGTGTTATAACTTGGTCTAAATTTTTATTTTCTTGTTCTGTAAGAGATTTTGTGTACTTTAAAAATTTTTCTTGCGTGTCTGTTCTTGTTTCTTCTTTGGTGTATAAATGTTTATAAAATTCCAAGATGGTCTGACATATGTTTGTGTTGTTTGTTTGCAATTGTCCATTGTTATCTTGTATTTGGCGAATCTGCTTATTTTGTTGAACGTTCTGTTCTTCTATCGCCAAATACTGTTTGTTTGGAGTCTCTTGTGTTGTGTATAACTTCGTTCTCAGCATTGCACCTTTGTATATGTGTTGTTTATGCTGTTCTAACTGGTCCTGTAACATCTGAATAACCGGGTCAGTTTTGTCTATCTTTTTTGTCAGTTTGATAGCTTGTTCTAATATCTTTTCTTGTGTTTTGGATGTCCTGTGTATGTAGGTTGCCAGGACCTGTGTCCTGTCTTTTATGGTGTTTTTTAATAGGTCCCAATATCCTGCAATATTTTGTTCAGGGATCTGTTCTGTGTATCCTAATATGAGCTGCATTATTTCCTTTGTGAAGAAATCATGTTTAAGTAAACTGTTATTAAACTTCCAATGTGGAGATCTTTTAGATGTTATAATGGGCGTCCCTATACCTAACACTGTATAAACTGCTTTATGGTCTGTGAAATCGAAAGTGTGCTGTTAATATGTTGTGTTTTCTGTACCTTGTAAATTTCTGATGTATATATCCTATCTATCCTAGAAGCTCGTCGTAAGCCTGGGTATGTCTTATCTATGAAAGTGTACGATCTATTATTTGGTTCAACACTTCTAAAGGTATCCTTTAGACCATGCTCATCTACAATAGTTTGTAATATCTTCCACGGAGATGTCTGATTCTTATTCACATGTGTGTTCTGTTCTTGTAAGGTTCGACCAGCACGATCCAAATCAGACGTGACACAATTAAAATCCCCTCCTAAAATTAAGTTCCCTCCTTTGTATTGTGGTGACAAAAAAATCAGAGAGCTCTCCATAAAAAACTGGCTGGCTTGCCCTCTGACTGGGAGCGTATACATTGACCAATGTGTATGTGTCTTGTTCGCTTTGTTTATTTTTGATTTGGACACAAACTAATCTACCGCTAGTGTCCGTGTTATGGTGTGTTGTTTCCCAGTCTTCTGATACTTGTAAGATCGCTACACCTGTGTGTGATGTCCCTATACTAAACCACCCGTTTCTTAAGCCTAATTTTGTTGTAATTTGTTTAGCACGGAAGTTTGAAATAACTCTGGTTTCTTGCAGAAAAACAAAATCGGGTTGGTATTTTTTAATTAGTATTCCCAGAGAGTTTAGTTTATTTGTTAAACCATTTATGTTTAAAGACAACAAGGTTAAACTAAAGGGCGTAGTGTTGGGGTGTAAAACTGTGTGCGCCATGAAAAAAAACCCAACATTAAACATTATTAAACGTTTACATAAAATAAAACAAAAATAGACAAGACAAACATATGCAGTTCCCTTGTTACTGCATAGAGCAGGTGCAGTCAGTTCTAGGAAAGAGGAAAGGTACTTGAGCATCCGTGTGGGTAAGGAATAAGGTTGATGGATGAGGAAAAAAAATGCCACTCAAGAAAGGAAAAGCCCGAGACTTGGAACACGGATCACAGGATGAAAATTGACAAAAAGGACTATTGGAGGAAAGAGTGTGGTTATGTGGTGAAAAGGATATGAAAAACCAAAAGGCAGAAAAGTAAATAAGTATCAAGATACTACAAAGGGAAAGGATGTCTTGAAAAGGAAGAGAATTATAGCATTGTAAATACATACTTGTGTATCTCCATTTGCACATATATGTATCCACTATGTATCTTGTGTCTCTATCTGTCCTTGAATTCATATTTATATGTATTATTTTAATTACACAGTTCTTAACGTCTTTAATCATCACGAGTTTCCCTTCTGTAACTCTGGGTCGTCTGTGTACGTACGACGCACTCGTGAAAAAGTTTTTTCCATTTTCAGAAGGTTAAGTCCTGTCCCGGTGAGTTACTCTCCAGGTCGATTGATAACACTGGGTCATAGTAGTCCTCTGTAGCCGTCGCTGCCCAGGAAGAGGGGGCACCACCTCGGAGTGGTGTATCTGTGTCACAATCACTTGTGCTGCTGTCATGCTTGTTGTTTATGTCAGTGGTCATATTGGTGTCACCCAGAGTGGACTGAGGGGACATCTGCGTAATTCTTCTTTTGACTTTAATCTGTTTCGACTTCTCTTTCTTCTGTTTCCTCTTGTTTACAAAAAGTGTAAATTTGTCATTGTTCATATCTTCTGGGTCAGATTCGGGTAAATCCACGTTATTTGTGTCTTGTGGTGCGTCATTGGTTATCTGGGGGTTGTTTTGTATTAATGGTGCAGCTGATGTTGATGGTGCTGATTTTGTAGGTTGTGCTCTGTCCGGAACTGTAAATGTGGTTGCTACTTGCGGTTTCCTTTTTGGGCATTGGTTAACCCAATGACTGTCCAAACCACAAATCGCGCAAGGCGTTCGTCTACCGGTCATTGTCACAGAAATTTTTACGTTTGTCTCGTGTCCCTGCGACTGTAGTCTCATGTTGACATAGTGCGGGACGTTTCTGGTCGGGTTACTCATGAAGGCCCACTTGTCAGTGGCGTTCTTTAACTGAAAAGCGTCGGCTTCTCTATCGCCCGTAATGGATGTGACGATTTGTAGAACAGCGTCCTTTTTTATCGTTGGGGGTAGCCAGTGTAGCACCCCCTTGGACTTTTCTTTCTCTTGATGTTCTATGATTATAGACATCTTGGGATTATCCCATTCGAATTTTTTCCCATGAAGCTTCTGATAATGGGTTATATGAGCTGACGTCGTCAGGGTCGCATACCATTTTAGAGGGTCTGAAAATCTGTAAAGGGCTGCAATGTTATTTGAGCCCACCCCTGCAGGTCCAGCCAAAATGCTGGCCATCAGCGAGTAAGAGGCTCTCGCGGCTTGTGGTCCGGATATTGTTAAAACTAGAGTACCGGGTCTGTGCAGCGACCCGCCTTCCCTTCCATGTTTAGCGTCTTCCATGTTTAGAATAATATCTTGTACTTCCATTTTGGATACCCGGCTCTGGTCAAGACCACAAAAAAAAAACACACACGCACACAAACAAAGGTAATCCGCACGAAAATCTGTGAAATAACACTTGAACACTTGTGTCCCAGCCAAAAACCAGATATTAGTTTTTTTTTTTTTTTTTTTTTTTTTTTTTTTTTTTTTTTTTTTTTTTTTTTTTTTTTTTTTTTTTTTTTTTTTTTTTTTTTTTTTTTTTTTTTTTTTTTTTTTTTTTTTTTTTTTTTTTTTTTTTTTTTTTATAAACTTTTATTTGTCGTTCTTCCACTTTACAAAAAAAAAAAAAAAAAAAAAAAAAAACAGGTACATTGCATGAAATATCAGAAAAATACATTGTATATTACATATAAAGCTTTCTTCTCACTCTCACAAATAAAGTTACTCAAATTATTTAAAATAATAATAATAAGGTAATATAATAAAAAAAAATTTAAAAATGAAACAAAAATAATAAAAAAATTAATAAAAATGATTTATAGCTAATTCAAATTTCTCAACAGTTCCTAGTATTTTTCATATGTATAAATTAGCTTACACTTGCTCACATTCCACTTTTTTCCATTAAAAACTTTACAAACATTAAAACATATAGAAAAAACCATATAATCAATGTTTACATACATAGGAAAAAAAAAAACCAATAAGTGCCCTCCCCCATTGCTGAGAAAAAGGATCCCAAAAGAAAATAAAAAACACAAAGGTCCAAGAGTAACACTAGGTTTTTGAAGAGACAAAAAGAAAAGAACAAAGTTCCTTCTTAAGCTATCCGTTGAAATCCAATGATAAAGAAAACCATATAATCAATGTTTACAGACATAGGATTAAAACCCAAAAAATGCCCTCCCCCCCTTGCTGAGAAAAAGGATCCCAAAAGAAGTTAAACAAACACAAAGGTCGAAGATTTAAACTAGGTTATAGAAGAGACAGAAAGAAAAGAACAAAGTTTCTTCTTAAACTATCCAATAAATTAACAGTATTTGCACAGAAAATAAAGGATGGTACATTTTCCGTAATTAAAACATATTCACTCTCAAACCGTTGTCACCCCCTTTTTTTAAAATGTAAAAGAAAAAACGTCCACGTGTTCACACTTCCCTTACGTACTTAAACAAAGTGAAGTATAGAAAATGATAATTTAAAAATAAACATAGTAATACATCCATAAAAAAGAAAAGGAAATGATTATTTTTGGAGTTCTCCCTTGTTGGTTTTATGTTCCTAAAATATGCTCCATTTTTTTTGAAAATATGTAGAAAAACAAATTTTGACTGAAATATTTCCCTTCATAAACTGCTTTGTTTCTGCATTTCCAAACGGTGTCCCTGTATTCTGCTAAAATGCGTAATATTTTTTCCCGTAAGGGCGGGTCAATTTTTGGAGTTAAATTTAACATAATTGCTTTATATATGTCAAATTTTCCATTTGTGTATCTACTAAAAGTTTTTCCCAGCTCTTCTACTGTTGATTTGATCGTATTACAACGGAAGAAGATATGGTCTTCTGTTTCCTTTGCTGTTGTACCAAAGCAGAGTCTACATTTTTGCAAGGTCATATTCCTGTGTTCTTTTTTCTGTGTGAGTGGTGTTAAATTGAATAATAATCTATAGGTTATTTCCCTTGCCGATGGTGGTATGTTTTTTATGTGTAGATTTGCGAAGATTTCCGTATAATCTGTTATCCCATATTTGTATCCTATTTTTATTCGTTGGTCTAAAGATGGTTCTTGTGTCTGTATCAAGTATTGATATATATTTTTGGTTGACTGGTGTAGAAGTTTTTCATTCCCTTTTATGCATCTGATGCAGTGTTTGTAGAAGGGCGGTGGTGTTCCGGAATGGTGTGGTATGGTGTTGTTAAAATTGCATATTTTTGTTATATAAAGGCCTATGTAATAGTGTGTTAAAGGGTATCCTTTTGGGTCTTTTATTACGTCGCTTATGAATTTGATTCCTAGAGTGTTTATTTTTGTATTAATGTCTTGCAGTGATATTCCACCCCGTTGTTTCTCTTGTATTAAGGTTTTGTGTTTGATACTGTGAAGTGTATGTCTGAAAATAAAAATTCTAATTAAATGATTTATTTCGGTTATGTATTTTTTAGGGGGACGAAAAATATTTGAAATGTATAGCACACTTGGAAGTATGTACGTATTACAAATAACGCTTCTACCGAAGATCGTCGCGTTCTTAAATTGGTATCTTTTTTAGTTTTTCCTTGATTTTTGAAATTATTTTTTTCCACATATCGTTATCAGATCTTCCTGGTGTCGAGGAGAAAATTATTCCATATATTTTCATTTTGCTTGTTTGTGTTAATTGAAAGGGAAAGTCCGTTTTATTTTTCCATTTTCCTATTCCCATTATAGATGACTTTTGTATGTTTATTTTTGAACCACTCGCCTGGCCAAAAGTTTTAAATGTGTCGAAAATAGTTTGTATTGATGAAAAATTTGATGGAAAAAAGACTGTGTCGTCTGCGTAGGCTATTAGCTTTTTTTTCCCCTAATCCTGGTACGTGTATTCCTTTAATATGAGTATTTAGTTTTATTTTCCTTAGTACTGGCTCTAAGACTAGTGTGTATAATAAAGGAGAGAGAGGGCAACCCTGTCTTACTGCTCTTTTTAAGTTTATTGGTTCAGACAAAGTGTGATTTATTAAAAGTTTACTTTCCGGCTTTCTATATATAATTTTTATCCATGTCCTAAGTATTGGCCGAAATTATTTTCTTGTAGAACTTTATGTAGAAATCCGTGATCAACTCTATCAAAGGCTTTTTCTTGATCAACGGATAATACTGCTGCTGGTGTGTTTTTTTTCATGTGTATACTGGATGACATCCCTAATGAAATGTGTATGTTTATTTATGGTTCTGTTTTTTACACTGTATTGTTGATCCGGGTTAATCAAAGTAGGCATGAAAGGTTTTAATTTGTTTGTAAGGGCTTTAGTTAATATTTTATAGTCGGTGTTTAGAAGAGAGATAGGTCTATAATTATGCATGTATTTTTTATCCGTATTTCTTTTATGAATGAGAGTTACAATAGCTTCATTTAGACTAGGGGGTAGTTCTTCTTTTTCAAAGGCTTCATTTAGCGTTTTCAACAAAAGTGGGGCTAGTATATGGAAAAATTTGGAATAAAACTCGGTTGTAAGGCCGTCTGGACCTGGAGATTTATTTTTTTGTAGCGTACTTAAGGAGAGGTGCAAATCTTCTATAGTTAAAGATTTGTCCAGTGTGTTTTTCTCCTGTTCAGTTAAATTGGCAGACTGAGTTAAGAAACAAGCTTCGTCTGAGGCGTGCGTTTGTTCTTTTTTATACAGGTGTTCGTAGTAAGCGTGAAACGCTTGACCTATTTCGGAAGTGTTTGTGAGTTCCCTACCCGTTTCGTCCGTGATGCGAAGAATTTGTCTGCTCTTTTGAATATTTTGTTCAGTGGCCAAAAACTGTCGGCACGGGGTTTCTTGAATTGACGTGTATAATTTTGTTCTCAGTAGAGCCCCTTTAAAAATGTACTGGTCGTGTTTTTCTAATTCCTCCTGCAATGTGTAAATATGCGGGGCGTGTTTGTCCACTTGTTGTGTTAAATTTAGAGCTGTTTCCAAGATTTGTCGTTGTCTTCTTCTTTGTTTGTGTATCTGCGTAGCAAGCATCTGCGTTACTTCCTTTATTGTTCTTTTTAAGAGTTCCCAATGTTGTATTAAATTTGATGTAGGTGTATTGTTGCAGTAGTCTTTTATTAGTTTTGTTATTGTTATCGTATAAAATTCATTTTGCAGTAGAGCATTATTAAATTTCCAAAGGGGGGATCTTTTGGTCTCGTTCTCAGTTGGCATTCCGTTTATTTCCAGTAAAACTGCTTTGTGATCCGTGAATGTTGTGGTGTCATTTATATGTTTGACTTTTTTAATTTTGTGGTTGTTGTGTACATAAAATCTGTCTAGTCTTGCAGAACTACCCGAAATGTGTGATTTGTCTGTAAAAGTTGTTTCCTTTCCCTCCGGATGTTTTTTCCTGTATCCGTCTACCAAATTGTGTTCGTCTAGGATGTTATGTAGTATCTCCATTTGTGCGCGTTCCTGTCTTCCTCGGTTGTTTGTTCTTTGCGCATCTAGTTTATGTAGAACACAGTTGAAATCCCCCCCTAATAAAATTTGTTTTCCCTTGTATTGTGTCAAAATGTTCGATAGTTTTTTTATAGAAGGTTAATTGCTGTGTCTTTACTGCTGGGGCATATACATTAACTAAAGTGTGATTGTCCGAGTGGTCGTCTTGGTTTCTGACTTGTACTATTACGTATCTGCCCTCTTTGTCTTTGTTTTGATGTGTTATTTCCCACTTGTCTGAAATTTGTAGAATAGCTACTCCTGTGTGAGATGATCCTAAACCGAAATATCCGTGTCGTAAACCTAGCTGTTGTATAATGTATTTTCCTTTTGTCTCGTTTGTAATTTTTGTTTCTTGAAGAAAGACGAAATCAGGTTTATATGTGCGTGTTAAAGCTATAATTTGGTTTAATTTAGTTCTCAAACCTTTTATGTTTAGAGTTATAATACTTATGCTATTTTTCATCTTGCAAGGGGGTGGTAAAGAGCTTGCATTTAAGGGGAGTGTGTTTTGTTGCATCAGTTGTTGTGCAGGCATAATCCATGACATAAAAGAGAAATACATGCATGATTACGCAATCCACGTGTGGTACTATAACCATGCATACAACTTTTAACTATCCTGTAAAAAAGTGGCAGTTGTAATGTGAGGGAGAGGAGAATACCGAGCAGTAGTAGTAATGAAGGATGAAAAGGGGCGATAGATGTGTTGCCAAAGAAGAAAGAAAAAGTGTGTACAGGTCCTGAAAGGGAGAGGTTCAGAAAGTAGGGACCCGACCGGCATGCTGAGAGAAGAGATGCAGATATATAGCTTGAAGTAGGGAAAAGAAAACCATTGGGCAAAAGAGATCGAAAGGTTGAGACCATAAAACTGGCAGATGGGGGAAGGGGTTGGTTGGTGAGATGAAAAAAGGAATTATAATTATATCCATACCTATATGTGTCGTTATAAAACATATGAGCATATGCAATTATATATGTGTACATTCTACATTCTCTGTTCATATACATTTCTATAATAACGGATATGTAACTTAATATATTTATAAAAGTCTTGCACACTTCCATCGGTAGAGGTTTTGTGTTCATTCTCTTTCCGAGAGGTGGACTCTATGTTGAGACGTTTCTATTTCCTGTGTACCTAAGAATTGGTCCATAAAGTTCATTTCAAGATTATCGTCTTCATGTGTAGCCGCTGCCCATAAGAGAGAGGTGCTTCCATCATCCTCTAGATCGGAGTGTTTGTCATCTAGATTTTCCCTTGTTTCCTGTTGTGTTGCTGCTATCTCCCCGGTGTGTAGTCTTGGTAGTTTCTCTGTTTCTTTAGGTGTTTCCTTGGTCTTGTTGTTTCGGAGCTTTTCTCTTCTCTTTCTTTTCCGCTTCCCTTCTACTGTATTGAAGCCTTCTGTGTCTGAAGACATCGTATCCGAGTCTGACAAATTTCTGATATTGTTATTCCGAGGCCCCGAGGTGGGGGACGATGGAAAGGGTATAAGTTCTGCTTCTGGTTGTGGTGAAGGTGTTTTCTTAGTGTTCTGTACATGCAGTTGACTATTCTCCGAATAAGTCGGTCTCTTCTTGGGACATCGATTTGTCCAATGTGAATCTAGACCGCAGATTGTGCAGGGGGTACGTCTTCCCGGGAGGGCTATGAAAATTTTCAATGTTTTATTTTCTTGTCCTTGCAATTTAACATTTACGTAGTGTGGAACCGTCTGTTTAGGCTGATATAAAAAAGTCCATTTGTCCCTTGCATTTTGTAATTGATATACTTCGGTGTTTACATCACCTGTGATGAAGTCAGCAATTTTCTTTACAGTTTCTTTTTTGATTGTGGCTGGCAACCAATGAAGTAGACCTTTCGATCTTTCTCTGTCCACATGTTCAACTATGGCTGTGAATTTGGGGTTGGCCCATTCAAATTTTTTACCATGTAGATTTTTGTAGTGGCTGATATGTGCCGAGTTTGTAAGGGTTACATACCATTTATTTGGGTTGGCGAACCTATATACAGATGATATCCCGTTTACCCCGACTCCGGCGGGACCTGCAAGTATGCTTGTAATTAAAGAGTATGATACTCTTGAGGCTTGTGGCCCTGATGTTGTGATCACAAGAGTTCCAGCTTTATGCAGCTGGCCACCCTCTAGTGCTTCATTTATATCAAAAGATATTTCTGAATTTCCATTTTTACTATTTCCCGCACAAGGGGAAAAAAACCACTACAGAACACAAACTCACAAAACCACAGTAATCCGTGCGAATAAAGAAAATCCGTGAGCACCGTGTGGTTGTACAGTGTAAAAATACACTGTATGTTTAATTCAGTCGAACAGTTATTTGGGGTTAACAAAATGAAAGATGTATATAAAAAGGGGAAAAATCAAATAATACTAAGAGATAACTTAAAAAACCACATGGAGATAAAAAATCAAATGTGAACACAAAACTCAGAATAAAGAAAAAGTGTTTTTTGTTTAAGTCAGTCGAACAGTTATTTGGGGTTAACAAAATGGGAGTATATAAAAATGGGGAAAATCAGAAAAAAGTGATAACTTATTTGTTCTTTTTGTAAATGTAGTGTTTTTTAAGGGAGGAAACCTTTTTTAAAGTAATTTAAGTATATATCATTAGAGTTTACCAAATTTGCATATTAGACTAGTTTTAATTAAGATATAGAAGGATTAATGAAACTAAGTTAAAAAGTACAAAGGGGAATAACAATATTATTAGCGCCCTTTACAGGTTTAGTGAGTTAAGAGAACACAGAGCAGAGTAAAACGCACGTGAAAATAGTGACTAGAGGTAAACAGTTATGTAGCACAGTTCACGGAGCTAACAGCTTAGAATTAAGCGTGCCGATAGGTGAGTGAACTGAACAACGGACCAATCGTATTAACTAAAACAACTTTGGACCATCAGATAGGAAATTGAAGGACGATTAGAGATCAGTCCTACCAGAGAAGTTGACGGAGCAAGTCCAGGTTTGCTGGGCTCTCAGGAATTTTTCTTGGACATTGGTGTTTTTTTCCAGGACTTGTGTTAGTTGTTTAGGCGTTAGCCTAGCTAACTTTTGTGACTTTGGTTTTTGTTTCCAAATTGGTGTCAGGGCCAAGAAAGGAAATATTTATAAAATGTCTGCACCATCTGTGCCAATTTTTACTCTGAATATGGAGAAAGATTTAGAGGGAGGTGAGCTACACAAAAAAGGAACACTTGTGATTACTGTGACAGGGCCACAAGCAAACAGGGCCTCCTATTCTTTGATAGCCAGCATACTGGCTGGACCAGCGAGAGTTGGCACAAGTGGCATCGCCACGTTATATAGATTTGCGAGCCCGTTTAAGTGGTTTGCTACACTGACAACAGCAGCACAAATGCAACATTATGCGGGCCTGCACGGCAAAAAATTTGAGTGGTCAAACCCACAAATGAGTGTTTACGTAGAACACTTGGACAAGGAGAAGTCCAAGGGACTATTTAACTGGATGCCTCCGACCATCAAAGCAGAGGCGGTACAGCGACTGGCAGCGGCAGTGACGGGGGACAGAGAAGCGGAAGTTTCAAGAGTGAAAACCGCCCACGATAAGTGGAATTTCTTATATAAACCCTCCGCACACCAGATAACCCACTTTGTACAACTTAAGATGGAGGGTCCGGTTGAGAAGTTTCAACGGGTGTGGGTGTCCCTACCCGGAAGGAGGATTGAATGCTCTATTTGTGGGGAGGACACTCACTGGGTGAGTCAGTGTCCCAAGAAGCGGGCCCCCAACAATAAGGTGAAGATAACTAGGGAAGAAGAAGCTGTCAAGAATAAAACACCAGCGGAATTAAATTGCCGGGAAGAGAGGCCCGCATCAGAAAGCCCAGCAGAGGGGAGCCCTGAAGTAGAGAGCCACGACCTAGAATCCGCTAGGAATGAACCGGACTTTCAGGATGTGCTCTCCAGAAGAGGGGAGAGAAACAGGAAAAGACTTTTGTTCCAGGCAGCAGGGCCGGTTAAAACGAAGGAGGTGAAGCGCAACAGCAGCAAGTCGCCAGGCAAGTTTTCTCCCAGTAGGGAAGCCCTACCGCCATCACCTAGGGCGGCTACCTCAGAACCCTCCCCGAGGAAGAACGCGCCGACACCTTTGGTCGATGAGCGTGAGACGTCCAGACCAAGCAGCCCTAGAGGATCTCCAAGATCCGAAATTCCAGAGGCGCCAACGCCAATGAATACTCAGGTGAGCTGGGCGGCAGCAACAGCAGATGATGACGGGATGGAAGCCGCGCTGTCGCCAGCAGACCTGTTCATCGACGGCAAAATATTTGAAGACATAAGCGACGGATGAACGTGTCCTTGCAAGTTTTTCTTCCCTGCACTGGGGCCCAGTGTGTGATGTATCAAGTTTCAAGCTTTGAGCAGGTGAGACGAGCGAGAGGGTTTATGACGAACGGTGCATGTGAAGGCACGCCGGAGCTGCACCCCGAAGCTACCCTCCCCTTTGAGCCTGTGAGAAGCTTGGCCAATAGACCGCCAGTGTGTGGGAAGATGTGCCCCCTCAAACAGACTCAAGTACAGAAGTCAACAAGAGAAATAAAGAAAATAATGTATTTTAATTCAGTAAAGTATGCCAACACCCATAGTTTAGGTGTGGTGTTAAAATGTTTTATTATGAGTTGTGTTATTGTAAATAGTTTTTTTGATATTTAGTTTGTTTGCAAATACACACACTTAACATGCGCACAGTTTTATTTAAGCAGTCAACTCCCCCCCGTACTAGGGCGGGGTTTTTAGGCGACGCTGTTTCATCTGCGTCTAGCCTAAATAATCAGAGCAGAACGGATAGTCAGCCCCAGATCACTATTCCGTCAGACAGGCATGTCACTAGGTCAACGGGTCAGCCCTTACGCACCCCTTGTCAATACAAACGTGTCGAGTAGCCTAGTTACAACAGAGAGCGGTCAGCCACAGTCACCGCTCTGCTGTGTAAAGCCAGGTACATCAAATATCATTTTGCCTAGTTCATTTATTACAACACACAATAAACCATCAACTAGCGATTTGTTGTATAATTTACCAGGGGCGGGTAGCCAGCCCATACCACTATCCTGCCGTGTAATTCAAAAGACAAACGTTCCGCACTCAGTCCCCGTTTTGTCAAATATTTTAGATATGGCAAGTGGCCACTCTGCCACTTTGCCATGTAGGCAGTTTATAGAGAGTGGCCAACCTCAGCCTACCACTCCGACATGCAGTCTAGTGATAGTATCTCTCAACATCAACGGTTTGAGAAATAAGCTGGACCATGTAATTAAACTAATTAAAAGAGAGAAACCCGACTTTTTGTTCTTGCAACAAACGGGGATTACTTCTAGGTATCATGCCGACCAGATAGTAACTAGGTTAGGACTGAAACATGGTTGGTTCGCCCGGGGCACCTGCCATGGGGGTACTGCCATCCTCCAGATAAATGAAGATTGGGAAGCAGTACATTATAGAACAGACAATTGTGGCAGAATTGTCATTATACAAATACAAAATAAACACAATAAACATGACACGCACACACTCATCAACATATACGCACCAGCGACAAGTGACGAACGACCTAGTTTCTATGACAAATTACATGACACTTTAACAAAACATTACAAAGGGAATAGGAAGATTTTGGGCGGAGACTTTAATTGTGTCCTGTCTGACCTAGACTTGTCTGGGAGCTCCAGGGGGGGAGCACAGGCGCGAGAAAAGTCTTCGCTCTTAAGACAAATACAGACTATGCTAGACGAACACGACCTCTCGGACGTATACAGAAAAATAGAGCCTCACAAACGAACCTTTACGCACTGTGACAATATAAACCCATATTTTAGACGGGCATCAAGACTAGACAGAATATATGCATCTAGTACCTACAATATACACAAAACATACCATATAGGAAGCACTCTTAAATTTACAGATCACAAGGCAGTTTACACATCTCTAAGTACGGGACACACGCACAAGCAAGTAAAGAGATCCCCACATTGGAAATTTAACAACAGTCTACTTAAAAACACTTACTACACAGAACAAATAACACAACTAATACAAGGTTATGCACAAGACATTCCCAATAACAACATTGCACAATATTGGGATATGTTAAAAAAACACACTTAGAGATAGAACGCAGATTTTGGCTACACTCATTCACAAACAATTTAAGAAAGAAGAGGGGATTTTAGAAGAAGCAATTAGTTTAACCAAAAGTTTAGACAACACGAACCCTCACATCCAAACCTTAGAAGAGCAATTAGATCAATATAGACAGTATACCTACCAGGGAGCACTACTTAGAACTAAATTACACACTATAACGCAAGAAATCCCTAGTAGGCAATATTTAGCAATTGAACAGAATGTACAACGCAGTAGACAGATACACGAAATAATTGACATGAACGGACAACAACAAACAGATAACACCAACATTAGTCACGCTTTCTTCCAATACTACAAAAAACTATATACTAAGGAAGAAACTGACGCAAATATACAAGACAAATTTCTACAATACGCAAAACGTTTAAGTGATGAGGAAAGTGCGAAGCTAGACCAACCTTTAACTTTATATAATTTACAAGAGGCCCTTAGTACCTTTCAAAAAGATAAAGCACCCGGACCTGATGGGTTAACTGCAGAATTTTACAGGGCTTTCTTCCCCTGTTTAGGGCCCATTCTAATTAAAATGCTGGAAGAGGCATTTCAAAAAGGGGAACTCCCAGAAAGTTTAAATCAGTCATACATTACCCTGATCCCCAAGGATAGTAATGACAAAAAGTCAATTAAGAATTTTCGGCCCATTTCTCTATTAAATGTCGATTATAAAATTCTAGCTAAAGCACTTACTCTGAAGCTTAAATCACACATGCACCGAATAATACATTCAGATCAACAAAGTGGTGTGCATGGTAGAAACATTAGCAGACATACACATTTCATTAGAGACCTAATTACATACACACATGATAGACAGTGCCAGAGTGCTATATTATCTTTAGATCAGGAAAAGGCATTTGATAGAGTATCACATGCCTTCCTGCATAAGAGTCTTAAAGCTAACAATATAGGGAAATACTTTAGATCATGGATAAAGATCCTATACAAAAAACCTGAAAGTAAAATATTGATTAATCATAGTCTAACTAAAACATTCAGATTAACTAGAAGTGTTAGGCAAGGGTGCCCCCTGTCGCCCTTGTTATATGTAATAACGCTAGAACCTGTGTTGGAAAGAATAAGACAAGACACAAATATCACGGGGACTTTCGTCCCCGTGCAGGGGAAAGGAAATTGTTGGCCTACGCCGATGACACGATATTCTTTCCAACAACAAAGGATTCTATAAAAAATATCTTAGAGGTTTTCACAGAGTTTGGATACGCTAGCGAATCCAAACTAAACATTCAAAAATCTAGCATAATGGGAATAGGTAAATGGGGCAATAGGTCAGATTTCCCTTTTCAATTAACGGTAGTGAATAAAATTAAAATTTATGGAATTAACTTTTCTTTTAATCCTCAAGACCCCAATAAAGAAACATGGACAAAATTGATAGCGAAAATCCAAAATATGTTAGAAATTTACAAATATAAAACGGCTACCATTTTCGGAAGAAGTATTATAGTTAATTGTTTTATTATGCCAAAAATAATTTACACAGCAAATGTACAAATAGTACCTAAAAAGATTATAACAGAAATAAATAAACTAATTAGGACCTTCATTTTTAGAAATACCTGGCACAGTATTAAACACACTACTCTAATACAACCTAAAAATAAAGGGGGAATAGCTCTACAGGACATAAATACTAAAATTAAAGCTTTAAGAATTAAATACATAGGGGATGTTATAAAGTGCCCGAGTCTATACCCGCTGGCACACTACTACATTGGTTTAAGATTATTAAACCTTTGTAAGTTGAATAACAATCAACCCCATTTTTTTGGTACACCACCACCTTTTTACAAAATATGTCTACAGAATTTAGAGGGGAACAAACACTTAATAAAACAAGACACCAAACTTATATATAAACTTCTAGTTGCAGCACAGGAAACACCTATAAAGACACGAAGAGGGTACAACCTCTTTATAACTGATTACACACAGAGTTTTACAAACATTCACGCAATAGACATTAAACCACAAGCAAAAGAAGTCACTTACAGACTACTACACAGTTTAACACCAATAGCTAACAGATCATCAATAAAGGCAAACAGATTAGCGCCCAAATGTAAACTGTGTAGTGACAACATTATAGAGACAGAAGACCATTTATTTTACACATGTAAGACAGTGGCCCCCACTTTAAACAAGTTAAGGAAATTAATAGGCCCACACTCACAACAGACACTTAATTTATATAGAGCAGTGACAATGAACACGTTACCACAGATGACGAGACAAATAGAACTTAAGCTACTGACTTTGTTAGCTAACTTTAGATACCTTGTTTGGACATGTAGGAACAGAGCTGTATACGACAATGGACATTATGACAGTACAATATTTACACAAATATACGAACGCATGACACAAAACATAATGGAACAGTTTTAAAACTTTTGTGTACTTAAACCTTTATAAGTCTTCATATAATTTTGTAAATATTTCATGTAAAAATATAAAAATCTTACAAGCAAGTTGCTTTGATAACCTTTAGTGTATAAGTCTTCATATAATTTTGTAAATATTTCATGTTAAAATGTAAAAATCTTACAAGCAAGTTGCTTTGATAACATTCAGTGTATAAGTCTTCATCAATCATCTCACAGTAGGGTGTCGATGTTTATAGCCTCATTTTTTCATCATCAAATTTTTGTAGTGATTGTGATATTGTTTGGGATATTGGTTTTTTTTTTTTTGTTTTTTTTTTTTTTTTTTTTTTTTTTTTTTTTTTTTTTTTTTTTGTTTTGGGGGGGGGGGGGGGTGGGAAGGGGAGGGGTTTCTTTATTGATGTGATTTTTGTAAAAATTGTTGTAAAATATATTGTTACACTGACCTGAATAAAGGTATTTTTAAAAAAAAAAAATTTGCTGGGCTCTCAGGAATTTTTCTTGGACATTGGTGTTTTTTCTGGACTTTTGGTGGTGTTAGCTTAGGCTTTGGCTTAAGCTAGCCTTTGTGACTTTGTTTTACATTTCCAGTTGGTTTCAGGGCCAAGAGGAAGATAATATACAAGAATGTCTGCACCTATTGTGCCAACTATTCTTATTGATATTGAAAAAGATTTGGAAGGTGGTAGTCTGCACAGGCAGGGTACCTTGGTGATTACTATTACTGGGCCGCAGGCCAATAGAGCATCATACTCTCTCATATCGAGTATTCTGGCTGGGCCAGCAGGAGTTGGGTTGAGTGGCATTGCCACACTTTACAGATTTGCCGGACCCTTCAAATGGTATGCTACGCTGACGGCGGCCGCACAGATGAAATATTACCAGGGCCTACATGGTAAAAAAGTTTGAATGGACCAATCCGCAAATGTCCATATATATAGAACATTTGGACAAGGAAAGGTCTAAAGGTGTACTTCACTGGATGCCCCCTACGATAAAACCTGAGGCAGCGCAGAGAATTGCGGCCGAGATATCGGGTGACAAAGATGCGGAGGTCTTCCGGATAAAAACAGCCTCTGATAAATGGAACTTTCTATACAGGCCTTCTAAACATCTAATTCCGCATTTTGTCCACTTGAAAGCGGCGGAAGACAAAATCTTGAGGGTATCGGTGGCCCTACCCGGACGGAGAGTCCAATGTGCGATATGTGGGCTAGACACACACTGGGTAAGCCAGTGCCCCAGCAAGCGGGCGCCACCCCCCCGGACCAAACAAACGAGAGAAACAAGAGAGGAAGAGGCAGTCGCCGAGAGAACGCCGGCGGAACAGAGCAGGGCAAATGAGCTCCTTGCCCCAGATAGCCCTCAATCCGGAGTTGATGGGGAGGACTTTAGAACATTCCTCTCTAGGAAAGACAACAAGAATAGGAAGAGGTTATCGCTCCAGGCAACGGGACCGAGCAAGGTCAAAGAAGTGAAAAGAAGCGAAAGCAAGTCGCCAAGTAAGCGTTCCCCCAGTAGAAGGGATTTACCACCATCGCCAAGGGTATCTACACCAGAGCCCTCCCCGAAGTGGATTTCGTCGACACCTGTAGTCGACGAAAGAGCAGTGTCTACGCCGAATAGTCCTGTAAGAGGGTCGCCAACAACACCCGAGGTTCCAGAGGCGCCAACACCAGTGAACACACAGGTTTCATTAAATTGGGCAGCAGCAACAGAGGTAGATCAGATGACGGATGGTGCAAGTGTGGGCACGCCCAAGATACACCCCGATGTCATCACCCCCTGTGAGCTTACTGACGAGACGGACACAACAACACCAGTGCGTGGGAAGATGCTCCTTTTCAAGTTGGCCCTACAGAAACTCGCCAATTGCATTGTAACCTTAAAAGTAAAACGTAAAAACAACTATAGTTTAGAATGTGTGCCTTATATTTTAAGAGTTGGTGTTTTTTTCTTTAGTGTAAATAGTATTACATTGATGTTTTGGTTCCTACACACTCTAACATGAGCACAGTTTCCTCTAAGCAGACAACTCCCCCCCCCTACTGGGGTGGGATGTTTTTTAGGCGACGCGGTTTCACCTGCGTCGAGCCTAAATGATCACAGCAGAACGAATAGTCAGCCCCAGATCACTATTCCGTCAGGCAGTCATGTAACTAGGTCAACGGGTCAGCCCTCACGCACCCCCTCGTCTATGAACGTATCGAGTGGCCTAGTTACAACAGAGAGCGGTCAGCCCACAGTCACTGCTCTGCTGTGTAAGCCAGGTGCAACAAATATCTTTTTGCCAAGTACATTTATTACAACACACAATAAACCATTAACTAGCGATTTGTTGTATAATTTACCTGTGGTGGGTAGCCAGGACCAGGCCACTATCCTGCCGTGTAATTCAAAAGAGACAAACGGTCCGCAATCAGTCCCCGTTTTGTCGGATAGTTTAGATATGGCAAGTGGCCACTCTGCCACTTTGCCATGTAGACAGTTTGTGACAAGTGGCCAACCCTCAGATACCACTCTGTCAAGCAGCCTAGTTGTTATATCCCTCAATGTCAACGGCTTGAGGAATAAACTGGAGC
>JAMPIV010002983.1:0-25000 GCA_024509875.1 Oreohelix idahoensis
TTTCCCATACAACTATTGAGTATTGACTTCTACATGACTGTCAGTTAACATGAGTTTGAATGCTGCATTCGTTGTATTATGCCGATGATAACATAAGTATCATGACTGTTTTGTGGCGTGCAATAAATGGTATAAACCTAAAGCGAAGTTACCATTTCTATGACTCTACACGTCATGTTGCCTGTGGTGTACCCTGAACTGTTCTACTGCAACACACACACAGCAACAATCTAAACCAGATAAGACACCCACATCTTGCATTGTAATACCTGGTGTCGATAGAGGTGGTAATTTGACGGCATCCTAATTCCACCCTTATCACTGTGTAAACAAAGATTCCAGCAGTCTGCATTGGTGCCTTGTAGACACAAGTGTATGAGTGATTAGATTGGTCAGAACACGAACAGTACACCATTCGCGTTAATCACACTCTACACTTCTACTCCATATCTACACCATCCTGCGTCGGTTGAATTGACCAAGTTTAGGGCCTGCTTCCCCTGGAGCCTTAGAGGGAAACTACTGCTTACAGCTGCCTTTGCCTTCCCTAACTCAGGACTAGGGTGAGTTACCCATTTACAGCTGGGTAGACTGGAGCATGCCTGATCTCAACAACTCTGTACACTACAATGGACATATACAGTAGTGACACCACAAACAACATGTTACAGTGATTGATAGTGGAGCTTTACAGAAGATTATACAGAGAACTTTACAAAGAGCATCTTGATTTTCTGTTGTTTTAATCTTGTATAACTTAAATCATGGATCTCCGCATCTTCCTGTCTCCAGTTCATGTACTGTTTATCAGTTGTGTTGTTGACTTCTTTCCATTCAGTATAATCAAACTGTTCATGCACACCGTCATTTGCGCACTTTTGTTTGTCGAGTGTTATTATTTTCGGGAGAGTACATATAAGAGAAACAATACTATTAATGTCTAACTTTCAACCAAAGTTGCATCCCTTAGCGTTATGTACTGACAGAAAAAGCTGGGATATTATTTATAGAATAGGCGAGAAATGACGACCAACCAATTATGCGCTCCACTAAAAAGTGGTATCACTGAAGTAGTCTTTTTCACGCCATAAATCACAAATGTGGAGCAGCGATGCAGGCACTTTTATAGACTATTACTTTCAAACAAACCCCCCCCCCCCCCCCCCCCCCCCCCATTAAAAACTAGATCCCAGCATCTGGATGTCCCCAACTCCGATACTTAGTATTCGAGGCGCCTGAAATCCTTTTATCCAGAGGTGCTACCATACCCTGTGTACACTGGTTGAGCATTCCCAAGTCCCTCTCCACGTAGGGCCTACGCGTAATAACAACCATAATATTAGCAATAATGATAGTAATACTATTTAAGAAAAAAAAATGCCCAAGACAAGCTCGCACAGGTGAGGATGCCAGTGTGTGTATACAGGATTTACACATTCTAAAAAATATTTTTGTGGTGGGTAGATTTCCTAATTTTTAAATTTTGCCAGAGCAACGGCACACACAGGGAAACACATTTCCTTCAGCCTACTCTTTTTTCAGCTGCCAAGGGATAAACTGTCAAAACGTTCTACTACTTAATAAACAAAAACTGACACATCGTGAACCAACAGAAACAACACATTAAAAAAAACCCACTATTTTATAGGACAAAGAATAACAATAAAGTATTACAAACAACTCGAGACAGCCGTTCAACATAGTCGGTTATGTTAGGGCGCGTGTCCAAATATAAAAGACATTTAGCTCTGGTAAATAATGTGAGAATAACAAATCATCTCGCCGCCCTCATTCGTAGTGCACTCTTAATTTAGGAAAAACCAAAAACGGCTTTGTTTAAAGCGGTTTCACTCCGTCAAAAATTCCATTGTGCAAACACATTTCCTTCAGTTTATCAGACATAATTGGACACGGTTGTTGGACCAACCTTGAAGACACGCAAAGGCCGTCTAAACAGCAAGACTCGGGGGCGGAAATGTGTCCTTGTGTCAGACAGATACAACAATCATGTATCCTTAAAACAACTCACGAGATTTAGTGCTCATCAAGTGTATTATTCTATCCATTCCATTGTAAGGTGGGGGGGGGGGGGGGGGGGGGGGGGGGGGTGGTGTTAAGAAGTGTGGTTGCGAAGAAAATGTTTCTGTCATCTTACATACCGTATCTTTTCAATAGCACATATATTTTTTGCATTATTTAAGCATACAACATTATCGAGGTAAAATAATAACATACATTTGTAACACCCAGACATAATCAAATTTAAGGGGGAAAAAATTATTAATTAAAATAAATTAACAAAAAATAATACCTTAAAAAAAAAAATTAAAAAAAAATAAAAAAAACTAACAAACACAATCTAAACCATTCATACAGTAAATTAGACATAATTTAAAACGTAATCAGATTATGGTGGCATATAATAAGAACTCGTGACGTATTGGAAATCTGCTGCTGAATGACATGGGACTTCGTGTGTTGTCAGCGCATGCGGAAAATGTTCCCACAGGTGAGCAGCTTTGAGACCCAAGCAGATACTGCCACAGGGAGTGAATTGTTGACGCCTCCACTATACGAGATCCAGCTTTATGACCTATGCTCCTTACGGAGGTAAAGGGTATTGATTGATAGATGAGAATCGTGCATATAGGCCCGTCTTGCATTTTGCCCTTCCTCTTACTCATCTTTATTGCTAGGTATCCAGACATTCTCCAACATACTTAAGGTATTAGTTCAATGGCGATGCAACATTATAAGTAGTATAAAAGCATACATTTACAGTATCTGATTACAATTAAGATGTAAGGTATATTAAAATGAAAAACTTGATCATCAGACCCTCCATACAGTATATTAGATAATAATTCGAAACATAATCCCTTAGGGCGGCATATAATCCGCACTCATAATGTATTTGAACAGTCTACGATTATATGAGTAGGGACTGTGCATGTTTTTCGGGTCATGTGGAAGATTGTTCCAAAGATGAGCAGCTGAGTAAGCCAAGCTTACAACTCGACTTGAGACTTGTACCAAGAAACTTGCGATCGACTTGAGACTTGCACTGAGACGTGCGACTCGACTTGAGACTTGCACTAAGAGACGTGCAACTCGACTTGAGACTTGCACTAAGAGACTTGCGACTCGACTTGAGACTTGTACTAAGAGACTGTCGCATAGAGATTATGATTAATAAATTGTCTATATGCTCTTCTTTCCTACCCGTGTCCTCTACTTTATTATCGCTCTTTTATCCTTTTCCTGTGTTTTTCGCATTCGTACGTTTGCGACTATAAACATTACTATTTTCCCATTCAAACTTTCGCCTGTTTCTTTTCTCATTTAGAAACGCACACGCATGTTATTATATAACGTGTCAGTCGCTGCAGTCAGACGAGATGTGCGATTATGTTTCATACTCAGACATAGGAGCAGACTTTTGGTCTAGCATTTTCACCTGACACGAGCGTTTCTTCGGCGTGAGGTGTGAAAACCGACATCTAAACGGCGCAGAATGAGACATTTGTCTGGTATTTTCCTCTGTCACGGCACTCTCGGCCAGTTTCGTAGCGTGAGGTGTCTAAGACGCGTTTGGCATGTTATGGCCAGCGTCTAAGGTACGTAGGTGTTAGGAAAGGGGAGAGATCGGGTTTTTGGAAACAGTGGGATCCTTTGTCTGGTTTAAGATATTAACCAGAGTTTGAAACTAGATTTTCACTCATTCTCCATTTGCAGTAGACGTGGTCACTTCGTTCTAGATACTTAAACTTATAAGTGAAACTCTTAGTTTCGTTGTGATACCGTAGTTCTGTGTTGAGGTAAATATTATATTAAGTATCTAATATTTTGTGAGTGATTAAGGGTTGAATCGCCTATTTTATTTCCCTAGTTTCTTTTGTG
This sequence comes from Oreohelix idahoensis, assembly GCA_024509875.1. NCBI lineage: Eukaryota > Metazoa > Mollusca > Gastropoda > Stylommatophora > Oreohelicidae > Oreohelix > Oreohelix idahoensis. Next base: position 3,901 of record JAMPIV010002983.1, read on the forward strand.
CAGAGTGATTAAATTAAAATATAGTCTGTATTATTTTCTAGTGACGTGTTTCAGTGGAAAGCAGAATAAATTATATTTCTAGCTTAAAATCATGCAGCTATAAATGAATTTAATTTAACTGCTAATAATCAGACGAGAATATTTTTAAACTAACTTATAACTGTTCATCATTGAGTATTGACGAAATAAGTATGTATTTCTAATTCATGATGACTGATTTTATGAATATAACTTATTTCACGGGAAGTTTTAAATGATAAGTCAAGCTGTACGCTTGCAGTTTAAAATGTAAGTTATAACGAGTACATAGTATGTATAAGTATTTTATATGTGGTTTTTCTTCCCTATGCAGTGAAAACTGGGGTTAACCCAAACTTTGCCAGCGTTTAGTACAGAGACATACCTGTGAGAAACATAGACATTTCTTATATTTTACCACGTGGGTTTTCAAGTAACACCTGTCTGACAGTGCGTGTGCCTTCAGAGATAGACAGAATACCAATCCCACTAACGGTTCTTAAAGACTAAATGCTTATACTGGGCCTTTGAGCCAGATCATTTTTCTTCACAAACTCTAATGTACATGCTGCCTTGTGGCGAGAGTAATTTACAGAAAAACATTAACTTTTCCGACATTTTTGACCAAGTGGGTGGTGAACCAAGACTATCTGTTGAGAGAAGTTGTCCGCCGGTCATCGTCCTAATTAAGGGAAACCTCGTGTTCTGACACCGTGTGCCCGCTGAAACCTAACTCTTACCTCGTGACTAAGTGACATTAACTTAAATCTGTAAAGAAAGAACGATCGCATGAAGAGGACGCTCCCCGGACACGTTGAATGAAACCAAGATCTGCAGAGCTGGGTATCCGCTTCATCAAAAGATAGACAGATTAAACGAAGTGTACACTAAGGTTTGCGCCAGACGGCGAACAACAGCACGATTGTAGGTAAGGTTGTGTGAGTCAGGGCCCTGATGAAAAAGCCGAGTGAAAGTAGACTGAGGGATGTTCGTTGTTTGATTCACCTACTCTGTAACTTTCCTTATGCAAGATTTGTTGCTGACTATATTTTCCTTAGGATAGATCATACTCATATCCTAGTCTGTTCATACTTTTTTTAACAGGGAAAATAGTAGACTCAATCACATGTATCCGTGACTCGTCGGGGCTATCATCTTTTCTTTTAACAGGACTGTGGGCTAAACATCGAGGGAAAAGATCATACTGTGGGTCTATCATTCTTGTAGCATTTTATTGATTTTATGACTTTTTGTATATGCTCGCTGTAAATTTTACGTGTTGTGATGAATTTTTTCTGATAAATTAAATCCACTAAACCTTAATCAGTGTGTCGAGTCACCTCGTTCCAAAATATCTATATAAACAGTGTTATAGTTTTCCCACTATAAATTAGTGTTATAGTTTTCGCCATATTATATATCGATGCTTTGACAGTCGGTGGCTAAGGACGGAAGAAGAAGAAGATATATATATATATGTAGTCAATAGACTGTCTGACTCCTCTAGATCTGTTGTAGAAGATAGGCTAAAAGAGAGAAAAGATTCTCGATTTCAGAGACAGCCTCTATTGATTTCTACCATCTCACTCGTGGAAATCTATTTCTACTATTATCTCTCACTGTGGCTATCACTCATTCTAATCTATTCAGAAGGGACCAACCCAAGTCTTAATTCCCCTGTCAAAAAAATCTACGACAGAGACGTACGACTCGACTTGAGACTTATACTAAGGGACTAGAGACTTGACGCTGGACTCGTTAGGGCAGACTTGAAGACAACCCTGGAAACAAGAGATGAGAAGAATGCGCTGGAGATGAATGTGACACACATTGAAGAAACATGTTGATAGCATTACAAGACAGTGCTTGCTCTGGAACCCTCCCTGTAAGAGAGGTAGAGGGAGACCAAAAAACACAGAGAGAAGAGAACTGGAGACAGATATGAAGGGAATAAAGCAGGCATGGAAAGACCTTGAGCTGATGGCACAGGACAGGATGACTTGGCATAAGTTTGTTGAAGGCCTATGCTACGCAGGGAGCTGAACGGGTAATGATGATGATTAATCGTAAATAACGTTGGATGCTTCTGTTATGAATTTTTAAACAAAGAAAATAAAAGGGGAAATCAGAGGACAGACCTGTGCATTGTTAACAAACTAATATAACAATTACAAAGAAAATAAAGAAAGAAAACTGGATAATTTCAGTAGCTTGTAAGAAATAAAGAAATGGGCACACTAGACAAGGGAAAAAATGTTTACTCTGGAGATTCAATCCTGGTGTAGCGTAGAGTTCCCCTCTCCAGTGGTAACACTTTTTTTGGGAGGTCTTGGTTGGTCGTTTGTTGTAATAGGTTCATTTCTAGCAGGCAAGCAATAGCAGCACGTGGATCGACTTGAATTGAATTTTTAGAGTGCCTGTACTTCTCTTTCTGTTCTGCTCAGGGGCGGCTCGCTGGTAGGCACCGCGGAACTGCAGCATCCCCAGCTTTTTAAATCTATATATACAGTCAACGGAGTTATATGAAATTGTGTGAGGAACAGTACAACGCAATGAATATTTATTGTATTCACAGGTCCCGCATATAGTATACTCATCCTCTATTTACAATAATCATTTCAGTAATAAACGAATATACATAGGAAGCCGTTTTTAACTTTGAAGTTTAACCGTAGGCGGAATTGTGCGGTAGACAGTTCCACACTTTGCTCCCATTAATTGAGTCAATGCCTAGTAGCCGTGGGTTGGAAAATTGGCAATGCCAATACGTATTTTTTATGTGACAAAACGAGTCAAAGAAGCAGTACCGATTTGGTCATTGACCACGGAAGAAGTAAGGGAGACTACTGAGGCATATCCCATGATTGAAAGATGAAAAAACTGCTGACGGAAATATACGTTTTCTATAGCAGACATGATCTACACAAATATTGCAAATTAATTGACTTGTTGAAATTTATCTCAGAAAATAATCTAGCCGAAGTTCTTGGTGAACTTACAAAATTCATAAAAAATTGTTTCCGATGACCACTTCAGAGCCCGGACGCTGCCATTCGAATTAAAAAGAATAAAACCATTTTTAAGGAGCACAGTGAATCAGGAAAGGGTAAATGATATAGGAGTATTTTCAATAGAAATGTGCAGCAAAGTTGAATGAAAAAGTTGTTAATCTATTTTCAACAAATAAAAACGGAAGAATGGATGTTATTTTTATATAGCCTACAATTTCAAGATTACACAAGTTTGTTACGGTAAGTGTCCAATTAATGTTTTTAGTACTTTTAATTTTCTCATTTCAGCTGTGATATAAAAGGACGGTTTCATTAGCATAGTTTAGAACAGTGGTTCTTAACATGGGTCATGCCATATTTCTAGGGGGAGGGGGGGCACAGTAAGATGGTGAAGTACATTTTTTCCAGCTGACAGCGACTTTTAAGCACAAAGGTAAAGGAGGCCGTGAGCAAAAACAGGTTGAGAACCCTTGGTCTAGAACACAGAGACCACTGAATTTCATTTCCAGTGGTTCATGTTGTCTTTTTCATGATCCGAACTATACGCAGTGAGAAGATGAATCATAACTAAAGGGCATCATCTCTTCCGAACTCTCACCAGTTTCAGCAGGCTGTTTTTCCTGAAAAAATTTGAGTTTATTCTTTATTTTGCAGCAGAACATCTTACATGCTTTTGAAAAAAACTTTCAGACTCACCTTATGTTATACAGTGTCATTGTAGAGTGTTATTTTTTTTTAAACAGAGTGTCATCTTTTTTCGTAACAGAGTGTTATCTTTTTTCTTAACAGAGTGTCATCTTTTTTTCTTAACAGAGTGTTCTCTTTTTTCTTAACAGAGTGTTATCTTTTTTCTTTACAGAGTGTTCTCTTTTTCCTTAACAGAGTATTATATTTTTTTCTTAACAGAGTCTTATCTTTTTTCTTAACAGAGTGTTAGGGGACCGAAGACGCATCAAAAGTGAGGAATGCAGTAAGCTACCCATAGCTTGACTGATTGCGTCAGGGTCAGCGAACCAGAGCTGACCAATACCCTCTTCCGCCTCCAAGTGGTGGTCCTGGAAACAGGCTGCATCACTGCAGTCTGGCTGAGAGAGTAGGGATCGAAGAGGGAAGGCTAACCTGGTCCCAAAAATGCCACGCTGAAAACGGATGTGTCGGGCCGAAAGTCGCAGATATCGCAGCTTTGCTGTAAACTGCGACACAACGTAACAAACGTCCTTTTTAGGACGAACGCAAAAGAAAGAAAGAAAAGAAGGACAGAGTGTTATCTTTTTTCTTAACAGTGTTATCTTTTTTCTTAATAGAGCATTATATTTTTTTCTTAACAGAATCTTATCTCTTTTCTTAACAGAGTCTTATCTTTTTTCTTAACATAGTGTTATCTTTTTTCTTAACAGAGTGTTATCTGTTTTCTTAACAGAGTCTTATCTTTTTTCTTAACAGATTATTATCTTTTTCTTAACAGAGTCTTATCTTTTTTCTTAACAGAGTCTTATCTTTTTCTTAACAGAGTCTTATCTTTTTTCTTAACAGAGTGTTATCTTTTTTCTTAACAGAGTGTTATCTTTTTTTATTAACAGAGTCTTATCTTTTTCTAAACAGAGTCTTATCTTTTTTCTTAACAGAGTGCTTATCTTTTTTCTTAATAGAGTCTTATCTTTTTCTTAACAGAGTCTTTTCTTTTTTCTTAACAGAGTGTTATTTTTTTTTTCTTAAGAGAGTGTTATCTTTTTTCTTAACAGAGTCTTATCTTTTTCTTAACAGAGTGTTACCTTTTTTCTTAACAGATTCTTATCTTTTTTCTTAACAGATTCTTATCTTTTTCTTAACAGAGTCTTATCTTTTTCTTAACAGAGTCTTATCTTTTTCTTAACAGAGTGTTATCTTCTTTTGGGCTTCAAATAACATGTTTTCATTATTCAGCTTCTAAATGAGTTCTTCTAATAACTAGTTCATTGTTACTATCATCATCATCATTTTCATTTGCATGCCTTATGGAGCATGGAACTACCACTGCAGCATGTTCACTTGCAGGAACTCAGCAGTCACATGATCTTTCAATGATGGTTTCTGTGACCATTTGTTGTGCATGATGAGGTTGCCAGCCCCATACGCAACCTCACATTAGTTGCCTTGTACGACATGAGGTTGCCAGCCCCATACACAACCTCACATTAGTTGCCTTGTACGACATGAGGTTGCCAGCCCCATACACAACCTCACATTAGTTGCCTTGTACGACATGAGGTTGCCAGCCCCATACACAACCTCACATTAGTTGCCTTGTACGACATGAGGTTGCCAGCCCCATACACAACCTCACATTAGTTGCCTTGTACGACATGCATGAGTGTGCAGTAGTCCTATTTTTCCTTTGTCTCTGGTATTGAAGATACTGTGGCAGAGTTCTCAGAGAGCTTGCTTCTCGAAGTAAAGTGACTGGGTTTGAAAGAAGAAGAAGAAGCTCCAGTCTACCCTGCTGCAAATGGGTACCTGGCTCAGCTCTTGAGTTAAGGAAGACAAAGGCAGGGAGGAAGGGAACCAGTCACCTCACCTCAGCAAGCTGAGACCCAGTTTAGAAGTTTTTAACACTTCACACTGTAACGGCAGTATGTGTCTTGGGGCCTACCTTTTTATGATTTTAAGTCGGTGACATATAGGGACTACGTGTTAAAGTTGAAATTAAGTAGAATTGATTTAAAGATGTGTTATTTTTCATTATGGACTTAATATATTGTTTTTTATAAATATACTTCCTACATTCATGCAGGGCACAGGAATTGTTACCAAACTACCTGGATGTGGTTCATCTAGTGGTTGTTTCTCTGACTGTCAGGGAATTACATGTAGTTTCATCGTCTCCTGGAGTGTAAATGGAAGCAACGCAGTCTATACTTTGATTGCAAATGAAGCCCAAAGTTCTGGAGCTTGGATTGCAGTTGGATTCTCATCTGACAAATCAATGGTAAATTAAAACAGTCTGTTCCAATTTTTTCATTTTTTTAAATCCAAGCTGTTAATTGTAACATATTGTGTTGAATGATAGATTAAACTATAAGATATCGATTTATGACCTCAGGTCAATTTTGGCCAGAAATGGAGATGGTATGAAGTAGTACTAAGGTAACGATTGATTACTTGGTCAATAAATAATACATCACTAATATTCAAACATGCTTTTATAGAAGCCACTTTAATGAAGAAAATAAAGCTTCTACATTCACAGATGTATAATAAAGACTTGTAACCTGAAGAGACATAAAAGAAAACGAAGTAGAAGAAAACAAAATACAACATGCAAAAAACGTAAAAATTTAAACAAAGCCTTTAATAATTTCAGTGCAAAGCATAAAACATTAAATAAAAATAATATACACTCACACAAATTTGGTTTTGATTTACTCTATTTGAACTGACGGGGGGGGGGACATATTATATTTAGATACCGGAAATCAGATTTTATTGTCATGAATTTATTACACTTTATAACCTTAATTATAACCCATCAAAGATTGAATGGGTACTTTGTTTTAAAACAAAATTATATAAAAGGGATACAAATATTAGTGATTATCTCAATTTCTCAAAGATATTAATGTCCACATTTTCTTCTTTAATTATTTTCTGTTGACATTTTTTTTAACGCCATGTTTAATTCAGTTGTTCTTTTCGTTGGATTTACTGTACCCATTTTGGTTGTTCATTATTACAGTTTTTTGGGGGTCGGAGTGGCTAAGAGGTATGGCGTCAGCCTCGTATTCAAGAGGTACCAGGTTCGAATCCCAGTTGAGGGATTATAATTTATGGAAATATTTTTCAGGACTAGTGGTCCTAATTATGTCATACTCCCCCCTGGTCTCATGGGTAGTGAGATCGGATGCCTAGCCTTCTCGGATAAAGGTGAAAAAAATAGGAGGTCCCACGGCAGTTAGAAAATCGTAAAGAGTAGGCCATACAGCCGCTACCCTGGCAAAAATTTAAAAATTTGGACACCTACCCACCACAAAAAGATTTAGAATGTGTGATTCCTACACACACATACATTCACATGCTGTATATACAGTATATACACACATTGGGATTCACGCCGGTGCTAAGGAGTTCATGCACTGCACTGAGATCCTCCTTGTGTGATCTAAGGTAGGAGATCGGAACACTGATGGCGTCCATGTGCACTGAAGATAGTCCCTAAAATAAAAACCAAACCAAACAGTTTTAATAATTGTATTTTTTATTATATGCTTTAGCTTTTCTTTCTTCAGCACTATTATCTTTCTTTTCACAACCTTTTTTTAAATGACTGTTCTACCTTTCCAGGGTAATGATGATCTAATGGGTTGTGCTTCTACTTCTAATGGGACAGTTGTTGCCTTCACTGCTCACAACAATCCATACTCCCCACCCACCATGTATGCTGACACGGTAAGCTCAAGTTACGTGTGATTACGTGAGAAAATTGAGGTGGATTTTTTGATGGATTGCTATTAATGGAAAAAATTAATGTCAGACTCAGTATTTTTTTTAAACAAACTAAATGCTGAAAATTTGAATTATGAAAATTGTTGATACTGATTTTAATTATCAGTGCAGATGATGTTTAAACAAACAGTCAATTTTGCACATTACAGAGACCTGAAAGGATGTCTGAAAAATATTAACTGGAATATGAAGTTCAACACCCTTGTGCAAACGATAGGGTTATGGATAAATAACACTTAATCTCCAACCTTGTTCCAAGGAATTTTATTGGTCATATTCACTGAAATACAAATTCAAAATCAATTGCTGAGAACACAGTTTTTTAATATGTCTCTTCACGGGCATCTTTTGTAAGACAAAAGATGACCAGGTGATAGTCAAGTTCCCATCATATGTTTTGCAGCAGCACAGGCAGAATCAATTTCAATAAATTTGACCAATAAAATCCTTGGTTTAAGGCTGCAAATGCAGTATCATTTATCGATAACTTCGTATCAACTCACAGTTATCAAACTTCATTATCTGGTTAATAATTATTGGACACCCTGTATATTATTTTCAAACATGAACTCCGAATAGAAATTATCAACCAAGCAGAGATAATGTGACTGATAACTGAAGAAAGAAACCACAGATCTTTCCATTACACATGTTCTTTTAGTGGTGTAACAACCGTATGAGTTGTTGTTGTTTAACTAGGGCTGCTGAGCTCTTTTGCAGCTATTACCAAGTTGAAGACTCCTTGGTATTATCTACACTGTATATCTTGACTTTTCCTGTGACTTTCCTGACATCTGAAACATGTTGAGCTGAAGTCATGAGCTCCAGGTTCTCCAGCTTGGCTTGCATTTAAAGGATCAACACATCTGGTCTAAAACTAGGAGAAAGAAGCTCATAACATACTGTGCATTTCTCATTATCCAAGGGGGCTTTCTAAATATGCAGAGCTAAAATTCTGTGCTCTTGTTCTGGGCTCTCCCAAGGAATTGTCACGTCCTACACAGAGCTACTTCTCAGCTTCCCCTGGCTATCTTGAGTCCATAGTAAGATTCTCCTGCATGCAGCAAACCAGCTAAAGGCCAGAGTTAAGTCTGGGGCTCAAGTGACTCCTCCAAGCTTAGTGTGCAGTGCTGGGTCCTCAACATGTTTCACCACAGCGGGAAATCCCTGGAAGCATGGGGATGGCTTCAAGAGTCCATGAGGGTATGATTAGCCTCACAGTCAGAGGTTCACATCCACATCTCTATACTATAGCATTGTGCTTAGATAGTGGTCATATTATTATGACTTCAGATATGCTGCCATTCCTAACCGTGTGGGTAAATCAGGCATATCTCAAGGGCCCAAGAACCAAAAAGGTCCCAGAAAGTAATGTTCACAAGAGATTCTTGCCTTTATATATATAGCATCTTAATTTTCTTTGTTCGTGTGTTCATAGCATGCTCCAGTTTCTCATACCCTTAATAGGATGATTTTCTCGGTCTGTCCAAAGGTTAAGTTTGACATGCCTAATTTACTAGTTTACTTGGTGAATAACCAATGAATTAAGTGCTGTTTGGAAAGTGGAACCAGCATTTTGTGGAAAGACTGCAAGGGAAACTAAACATCATTTTGATGAATTATATGAGGACAGCAGGCTCAATGTTGCAGAAGCTCAATTCTGAGCTAATATTTTCCATGGATGTACAAATATTGTCATGCAATCATGCAACCGAGAGCAATTTTAACAGTTAAGTGCTTGTGAAAAAACACTTTCCAAGCAAACTAGTCACAGGAACTATTGAAATAATCTGAGAATAAACTTTGTGCTAAGTTTCAAAGAATGAATAACAAATATAGTTGCGATGTACTGGATAATTCCCAGTGTAACTGATATGACTGTGATCTTGTCTTGGAAGTCGAACTGAAAAATGTAGTTCAGTAAAACACCTGGCACATCTATTATTATTGAAAAACAACAGCACTTTTAGCCAGCATCCCAGATGTGTTGATAGTTGTGATGTTTGTTATAATGATACCTGTCACACTTGCAACTTTCTCTTCTTCTTTCACTCCACAGCGAGTATAGGCCTTCAACAAACTTATTCCAAGTCTTCCTGTCCCATGCCATCGAATCAAGGTCTTTCCATATTTTCTTTACCTGCTTCATTACTGTCTCCAGTTCTCTTCTCCGTGTGTTCTTTGTTCTTCCTCTACCTCTTTTACCCTGGTGATTCTAAAACAAGAGCTGTCAGGTAATGCTATTAATAAGTTTTCTCAATGTGTTATCCTATGCATCGCTAACATCATCTTCTCAACTCTTGTTCCACTGCCACTTGTCTGGTTTTTGTCATCAGTTCCACATTAGTGATCCTGTCATACCTGCAACTGTTTAAAGATAATTTTCAGAACTAAAACTAATAGAAAATTATTTAAGAAACACTAAGGATCAAGAATATTTAAGCAGTTTAAAGACCATATCAGTTCAGCATGAGGAATCTCACAGTTTAAGGAGAAACCTTCTGGGAAAGTTATTTACTTTCATCAGATGACAGGAATTTTAGCTAAGCAGCTACTCTTCAGTAAGTCAACAGTTAATAGTTTCATCGAACTCTGGTAGGCTCATCATTAATATGCAATAACAATTAGAAGAATAGTACTTGAAAAAGAATTTCAATTTTAAAAGAGATAAAATTAAAGTAACTTTACAATTTGAAATGTTAACCAGGCAATTAAACACTTTATTTTAGATATTAATGTAATATTATACTAGAATTGAAAGGGCTCATCAACTAATTGTTTAAAAATGGAACTTAATGAAAAAATATGAGTCAGTGAAAATCCATTGTAAAACTCATCAGTATTAATTAAGCAGATATGATTTTTTAAAGTTTTAACAAGATTCAAGACATTATATGTAGCCTACTAACCAGTGTTTCACATATGGTTTTGATCAGCTTTATATTTGTTTGTTTTTCTTATTTAAAACACAGTTACTTTAGAACAGTTTTGACTCATTTACAATTAAACTTATTATGGATGCAAACAATATTTTTCTTTCAGATTTATACATGTCTTTGCAAACATTTTGAAATGACACTGCCACAAGTATTGCTGTATTACTATCAGCCATATTCCTGTCCTTCTCTTCCCCTTGCTGCATTGAATTCTGTTTGAACCATTGTGAGGCTTTATTTCAAAATTTGAGCAGATGATGCCAAAAATTTTTAATCCTTTTTATAAAAACTTTTGTAAAATACAGATTAGCTGTATTTTGATTATATTTGTTGAGGCCATTATATCAAGAGAGCACCGCTTAATTTGTGCCTGGGGCCCTTACATTGTACTTACGCAACAATATTCTTATTTGTAATCAGCATTACAGGAGGAGAATGATTCACATGACTGAGACACATCAAATAAATTAAATCTGTGTTAGAGAGATCAAAAGAAGTCATGCTTGAAATAAATCGGGCGTAAGAGAACAAAAAATTATATCTATGAAGAATATAAATTAGCAAAAACAAATATGGCTTTCAAAGAACTTCACTGTGAAAAGACAGAACAAATGGAGAAAGTTTTATAGATTGTTTCCAGCAAATAATTTCAAGGACTCTTCTTCCCCTCCTTAAAACACCCTCAGAGATCAGCTAGAGTATACTCCTCAAGTTGCTGACTTTTCTAAAGTTTTTCTTAGACTGGTTCTGGTGATTGCCATATACACCATTTCTGTTTCTCATATAGAGCATACTTGCAGCTGATGTTGAGCAGTCATTTTATCAGTACCATAAGTACATTCCTCAGTGATCCTGATCTTTAGCTTATTGAAGAGATGATGTGGCCTGTACATACTTTGAAGTTAAAAAAAAACCAAAGATGAAACAGAAAAATAAGAATGTGAAACATCCCCACTCCCCCAATAGCACCACCACACCAAAAAGAAAAATATTCTTCATTTCCACAATTTTTTTTTTTTTTTAAATTAATGAAGAAAAATATCCCGTTCAACCTCTGATGGATTATAATTAGGATATATATTGTTTTCAATTCCAAATAATATGAACAACTGCCGATATGAGAAAGTGGCATCACATTTGTCATATCATTATAAATAGGGGCAATCACAATTATGCATATATGTTAAATAAATAAAGAAAAAAATAAATAAATACAAAAAATAAAAAATAAAATCAATTAAAAAAAACGAACAAAATCAAGAAGAAACTCTGAACAAGAATACTATTCAAGTGTAGGCCTGGTGGTTCCAGTTATATAACTGACTTTAACAAATATTTAATTGACTTTCATCTGTTAAAAAGTCATATGCATTGTAAGAACAGCATCAGACCTTCACATTCCCAGCCACTATATATTAACCTTTGTTCGTGTTAAATATTGTTTGACTATATTATGCAGTTCCCTAGGGATGTCTATGTGCTGCTGTTGAGAGAGTTCAGGAAATAAGAAACTGTGTGGAGCTAGTTAAATTACTTACCACATTAATGCCTACAATTAATTATGATACATTTTACTTGTGAAATCATAACAAAATATGTTTTCACATATTTTGTGAAAACATCTGAAAAACAAAATTATTGTTTACATATTCTGTCAGGAGGTACTACTTACAGCAGGTAAAGTTGAAAATGGTTCACTCTACTGTACATTTCAAAGACCAATTAATGCATCAGCTAGTACTCAACGGGTGGCTGTGAACACACCATGGAATTTGTTATTTGCTAAAGGAACTGCAAATATTAGTAAGTATCTGTAGACAGAATTTCCACATAACTCATATTGGCATCAGTTCCTGTCTGCAATATGGTGCCTATTTTTGTTTATCTTACCAATATGGTACATATTTTTGTTTATCTTACCAATATGGTGCCTATTTTTGTTTATCTTACCAATATGGTACATGCAAATATCAATTGCCCCATGCATTCCCTGGGGTGTATTAGGAAACAATGAAAGAATGGGACTACTGTTCTCTTAGGCACATCATAAGTGGTGAGCAATATGAGATTGGTAAGCTCATTATGTAAAACAAAAAAATCACTACATAAACTACCACTGCAAGACTGTATGAATGCTTTGGTGCAGACTTCTTTCAAGGAAACTAGGTGCAGCGCTGACTCCAAGGTCATTACATGCTATAAAATGAGTGAAAGGAAAGAAGAAACATTAATAAATGAAGTGCTAGAACAATAACTAGGTGCATCTTATTGGCTAAGTGGCCTGAAGATGGATAAGTAGATTATCAAACAAGATTTCACAACAGGAAGTGACTATACCATCTAGCCTTGAGTTTACTGATAAGAACAGTATGGGGTGTGACATAAAGAGATTATAAGCATTACTTTCTCTTATCAAAGCTTTTTTTTTAATGCAAGGTTTGGGATGTGAAGATGACAAATAAGAAAAAGTAGAAAAGAATGACAGGTCAGATGAAGGCAAAAGGAAGGGTGAAAAAAAAAAAAACACAAGAAAAAAAGAATGATAAACTCTCATTTCATCATAAACTCACAGAGATAAGATAGAATGAAGCAGAACATACTTTACTGTATACCGAAGGAAACATATGTTTAGCAGAGATGACAAAGACCATGGACATACAGAGGCGGTTGACTTCATAACTGTCACCATAATAAAAAAACAAAAGACAATGATAATAAATGCATTGGTAAAGAAAGGTCGTTAAGCGTTATGTATGGAGAGGCCAAGAGTTTTATCAGGACCAGATACAGAAACAGATGGAAAGAAGAGCATTTTAGGTCACAAGAAAAAATGATGCATATTACCAACCTCAGCATTAGTGAACAAGTGGTCCCACAATAGATTGGGATACTTTCTATTCAACAAGCTAAAGATAAGAACTACGGATGAGTATAACTGTGGCATCAATAAAATGACTGCTGAACATTGTCTGCAAAGTAACCAAAGGGAGTAGAGAAAGCACATATTGTCATTACAAGTATCCTTTCTGGAAAAACTCTATGGAGATGCAAATAATCTCAAGCTGACCACTGCTTTCTTTGAACATATTCAAGCAGACGTTTAAAAGTATACAGAGAAGAGGAAGAATGTATAAATGGAAACCAATACCAGCTACAGTTATAACAGCAGATTTCATATTTAAGGAAGCAATGCCATTACTCAGTGTTGTTCTTCAATAATCAGTGCTGCCAAAAAAAAAAAAAACTCTAAGATAAACTCAGACAACAATAAATAATGTAAGAAGGCAAGGCATTATGACAGTCCTGTGAGATGTAAAATTCTGAAAATTACACAAAACAACAACAGTGGCTTGATTATGACAAAGAATGGCACAGAAAACAGTAAATAACTGGGAGATCTTTCTAATTTCTATAGCCTTAACAGTGTGGTCATCGTAGAAATCATCTTTTATTTTATGAATGTGCCTAAGATGTTACAGAACTAGAAAACGAAATACAAAAAAAAGCTAATTTTTTCCTTCACCACTAATATGAAATTGAGCTGCAGTCTACTGACAATAAGGACATAAGGACGTCCCGACACAACGCCGTAGTAAAATTACTCATATACAAAGTGTAAAACCAATAGTAAAGAATAATACATAACACTAAGTTGCACATTATACAATCTGGAATAAAGAGGTCATCCACATACGACATCACACAGTGAGGGGGAGGGAATTAACAATTGTGTGATGAAGTGTGACGATTAAGGTCAATTTTTATTTGCAAAAGTTAATTACTCCCTCATGGATGACATATTAATATTATAATCTCAGCTGAAATATCATTTTTAATTTAATTTTATATAAATACACATATCTTTTTTTATGTAATGTTACATGCATGTTAAATAAACTGTACTGTTGATTACAATTAAATTTTTAATTTAAAAAAAAAATAAAACAGTGTAAGTTTTCACCATTGAGACAACAGTTCATTGAGATCAAAAACATAAAAGTTTAGCAAGTTGAAAGAGGGAATTTAGGTTGGCATAAACATTAAAATTTTTTTTCTCTTTTTTTTTGTGGTGCAAAAATGCAAAAGCATTTAATTGGGTAGGGCAAAGGTTGGGCCCTGTCTCGTGCTGGGACACTGCACATGAAGGAAGATATTTGAAAAGTCTGATTAATTAACATCATACTTAAAATTTGGAAAAAAGGGAAGGGGTGGCTTAGAAATGTATAACATCACATAAGAGGGAGTCTGAGTTGTTATGATGAAATGTGACAAGGGGAAGGGGGTTTTAAAATGGCCTACATTCAATCAATTACTAGCACATTCACATCAACGCATCCAGGAAAAAACGGATAGACTTAATAAGTTTAGCCAGCAGGTGGGCTTGAACATCAGTTTAAAGAAGTCAGAGGTCATGACACTCAATTTGAGCAACCCTGAGCCCATATCAGTAAGGAATCAGCAACTGGTACAGACAGACACCTTCACATACTTAGGATGCATAGTAACACCAGACGGCGGGGCAGGCAAAGACATCAACATCAGAATGAATAAGGCAAGAACAGCCTTTTTTAGCCTAAACAACATCTGGAAGTCCTCTCAATACAGCACAAGCACAAAATTAAGATTGTATCAGAGCTGTGTGCTTTCTGTGCTTCTCTATGGTGCGGAATGCTGGAGAGTTACAGAGAAGGAAATGTCGAAATTGTCCTCTTTTCACACAACATGCCTAAGAAAAATTCACCGAATCTTTTGGCCGAATACCATCACCAACGAAGATCTGCTTACTCGGAGCAAGCAAGAGGACATGCACACCATCATAGCTGGCAGACGCTGGAGCTGGGTTGGCCATGTCCTCAGAAGAGACCCCAATGCCATCACAAGAACAGCTATGCTTTGGACCCCTGAAGAAAAACGAAAGAGAGGCGGACCAAAAACAACCTGGCGGAGGACTGTGGAGGCTGAGATGCAAAGAGTGAACCAGAGTTGGGGCACTGTACGAAGGATGGCCACCGACCGAGCAAAGTGGAATCAATTTGTTGTTGCCCTACAAGATGCCACTAGGCGTGATGGCCACTGACTGCTTTGATGGTCAGCGACTAAGGATCAGGGGGGGACATTCAATCAATACCCTTTAGTTCACCAAGGAGCATAGGCCTTCAACAAACAGATGCCAAGTCTTCCTGTCCTGTGCCATGTGCTTAAGTTCTTTCCATGTTTTGCTCATCATTTTCACCTCTGTTTACAGTTCTCTTCTCCATGTGTTTTTCAGTCTATCTCTGCCTCTCTTTCCCTGTGGATTCCAGAACAAGGACTGCCTTGTAATGCTATCAACAGGTTTCCTCAATGTGTGTCCTATCCATCACCAGCATCTTATTCTCAACTCTTGTTCCACTGGCACTTGTTTTTAAATAAATAAGATGGAACTCTGTCCATGAAGTGTAACAAAATAAACTTGTCACTATAATGAGTACCCCACTGTCTGATGTTTAATACTGGATAGTAACACTAGTCAGTTATTGGAGGGTTTGTTTTCTTCATCATTCCCCAGGAAATTCTTATTGTTGTGGTGGTTTATATTGAGAGGAACTGTCATATGCCCGTAGTAAGGGACTTAGCTTGTAAGCTTGTCTGATGATTTGGGCTTCAGACTCTGCAAATTGTCACTCAAATGATGCTGCTTTAGGGGTGAAGTTATTTCCTGTAGCTCACAGTAGAGTATGAGCCTTCACTGCTCACAATTTCTGTCTTCACCAGGGTGTCTGCAACACTTTCTTACTAGTAATACAACCCTGAAATGAGGACAGTTTCCTCCCCTTTATAGCCTGTCTATAAAAAGTCCACAACTAATCAATGGTAATCTTACCTGGGGTCAGCCATGTGTGCTGACCATATGCACCAAACCCTATATTTCCTTGACTACACTCAGTCCTGTGTTTTCATTCTTTTTTTCATAAGGCATTGTAGCCACTATTCCTTATAATCAGCAGGGGTGTACAAATATATCTTGTGACCTGTTAATGACTTCTTTCAAACATTCTATTTGTAGTGTCACATGTTATTTGAACATTGTGTCACTCCTGAAACCACTACCAATTTATTTTCTCCTGGACTTACAGTCACAAAATTTTTATGGCAAATTTACAAACACATGTATGTTCACTTCCCAATGGCAATATCCATTTTATTACCACGGCACTATGGCACAAATTTTGTAAGGCCAATAGCAAAATCCTTTTTACACATTTCACTCCGAAAGAGACTGCATTCCTACCTAGGTCGTCGTAACCTGAACCATCTCCCAATTAGCAGTATCGAAATAAAACGTATCGGCATACACCTATAGCCTGATACTTGCTAAGGAAATATACAAATAAAATCATCTATCTTACCTCAAGTAAAGAATAATAACACATGCGCAAAGTTGACTAGCAGAAAATAGGTTTTCTAACTGCTTTCTTGTCCAGACGGCAAAAAGCTCGGTCACCAAGGCTTTCCCGCTGATCTCAACTTGCGATGGCTTTCAAATTCAAATGGCCTGATCTTACAAGGGGGTGTTAATTTTTATTACCCTACCCTTAACCAATCAGAAGTCGAGTCAAAAAATAAATTAACTATTTTTGGACTATAAACTTTGAGCAATAGTAAGTGTGTTCGTTCGTCTGATTATCTTTGTGTATTTTATATCTCAGTTATTTATGGACCAATATAAAATACACAAAGATAATCAGACGAACGAACACACTTACGATTGCTCAAAGTTTTATATCTCAGTTATTTATGGACCTGCTGCAGCCAAAGGAAATATGAGAGAACTGTATAGCAGCACAAAGAAGCTAACAGGGAAATACAAGCAAACAAGTTGCCTCATAAAAGACAAGAATGGGAAACTGCTCAGCAATATACAAGAGCAAATGAAGAGGTGGACAGAATATTTTGGGGACCTTCTCAATAGACCAGCTCCACAAAACCCGCCGGACATCCAGCCAGCAGAAGAAGAGCTACAAATTAACGGTGAAAGACCAACGAAGGAAGAAATAAAGAAAGCCATAAAGCTTCTAAGAGAGGGAAAAGCGTCTGGACCTGATGGCATTCCAGCAGAGGCCATCAAAGCAGATATCGACACGGCTACAGAGATGTTATATAAATTACTTGGTAAAGTCTGGGAAAAGGAAGAGATACCAGCAGAATGGAAGGAAGGATATCTGGTTAAGTTGCCTAAGAGGGGAAATTTACAAGAGTGCACAAATTATAGAGGAATAATGTTACTATCAGTGCCAGGAAAAGTATTAAACAGGATTATCCTTGAGAGATTAAAAGAGTCCATAGACAAGAAACTGAGAGATGAACAAGCAGGTTTTCGACAAAACAGATCATGTACAGACCAGATAGCCACTTTGAGAATGGTGGTTGAACGGGGTCTGGAGTGGAATTCACCGCTGTACATCGGATTTGTGGACTGCGAAGGGGCATTTGACAGTGTGGACGGAGAGTCGCTTTGGAGGTTGATGAGGCATTGTGGAGTTCCACTGAGGATCATTAATTTAATAAAGAAAACATATGAAGACATGGCATGCAGAGTTCTTCACGAGGGACAGCTTGCAGAACCGTTTGGGATGAGAGCGGGAGTGCGACAGGGATGCCTCTTGTCTCCATTTCTTTTCTTGCTGGCAATGGATTGGGTTAGATCATCGACAACACACAACAGAAATGGAATCCAGTGGACTCTGACTAAGCAGTTGGATGATCTGGATTTTGCTGATGACTTAGCTCTTCTGTCCCATAACCGTAATCAGATGCAGGACAAATTGAAAACACTCGATGAGAGGTCACAGCAATTGGGTCTGAAAATACACAGGGAAAAGACAAAAATAATGAGAATAAATGCAGGTAATAATAGCAGGGTTGAACTTGAAGAAACACCAATTCAAGATGTAGAATCATACACATATCTTGGCAGTGGTATAGACAAAGTTGGAGGGACAGACAGCGATATCAAAATAAGAATACAAAAGGCAAGAGGAGCTTTCATTGCATTGGGAAATATATGGAGATCAAGAGAAATCGGATCCAACACGAAAATAGGAGTCTTCAATTCAAATGTGAAGTCAGTCCTATTGTATGGCTCGGAGACATGGAGAGCGGCAGGGACAGCGGCCAAAAAGCTACAGACTTTCATGGATGGGTGCTTGCGTAGAACAGAGGGATTAAAATGGTATGACAAGGTTACCAACGTGGAACTGATGACAAGAACTAGACAAGTGCCAGTGGAACAAGAGATGAGAAGAAGACGATGGCGATGGATAGGACACACACTGAGGAAACCTGTTGATAGCATTACAAGGCAGTCCTTGTTCTGGAACCCCCAGGGCAAGAGAGGCAGAAGAAGACCAAGAAGTACATGGAGAAGAGAGTTGGAAACAGAGGTGAAAATGATGAGGAGAACATGGAAAGAACTTGAGATGATGGCACGGGACAGGAGGACTTGGCATGTGTTTGTTGAAGGTCTATGCTCCTTTGGGAGTGGAGGGTTATGAATGAATGAATGAATTTATGGACCGATTTCCGATATTAAAAGTGATAATTACACGGTCAACTGACCTCTATCGTTATATTTACTTTTCCTTTGTTTATTCCTTAACAGTTTCATCTGGGTAATTTTTTTGTAATTAATTGTGGTTATACCCCTGATCTAAAATATCAGTAAATTAAATTTTTCTAAGTCAAGATAATTTTATTAAGTGCGAATCTTTAGGTTAATATATTAATCAATGGCAGCGCTATAATTCAAGATATCCCTTTCTTTCTAAATCCCTTTAGTTATCGAGAAATAAATTATTTAATTTTTGTCAAAAACACAGAATCGGCATTTTTGCCACTACAACCAAGATTTCTTGTCTCTACCAAAAACGAGGTAACAATTTGATTGGTTGTTAATTTTGACTACGTCCGTTAATAAATATTGGGAGGGGTAGTGTATTTTTTGGGTGTAGTAACTTTAAACGGGTGGTAGTAGACAAATTCAAATTCTGTAGTTAAATTTTTAGCGGTAAATGGATTTTGCCCCTCTGACAAATTTCAAATATAGTTTTTTATAGACTGTAAAAATGCGATAACTAGGTTATTAAGCGGGAAATTATTTGAGCGTGGGGTTCACAGATCCATTTCACTAAACACCCATTTATAAAAGTTTGTAGCTTTTTTGTTGTTGTATTTGTTGTTCTTCATGTCTCAGAGCCATGCAATAGGACTGACCACATTTGAGTTGAAGATTCTTATTTTCGTGTTGATTTCTCTTGTTCTCCATATGTTTCCCAATGCAATAAAAGCTCTTCTTGCTTTTTGTATTCTTATTGCCTACATTGCATGACATCATATTTGGAAGACCCCAAGGTTAAATAACTGTGACTACTAAACAAGTTACAGTGAATGTTTACGCTGTCTGCAATAATGGACTTCATGCATCATAATTATAGAATTCGTGTAACTACTTAAGTAATTATATGTGGACATTTTAAAAAGATCAAGTTCAAAAATGACAACCAGAAAGATGCAAGCTTTCTTAAATGTGTGCTTGCACAGACTAGAAGAAATGTTATGACAAGATCACTAATATGGAACTGATGGAAAGAACCAGAAAATTACCACAAGAAATGAGAAGAAGATGTTGGAGATGGTAATGACACACATTAAAGATACCTGTTAATAGCATTACAAGGAAGTCCCTGTTCTGGAATCCCCAGGGTAAGAAAGGTAAAGGAAGACCAAAGAACACATAGAGAAGAGAACTGGAGTCAGCCATGAAGGTTGTGAAGTAGAGATGGAAAGAACCTTGAATTGATGGTGCAGGAACAGGAAGACGGTATAAGTTTGTTGAAGTCCAATGCTCCTTGGGGAACTAAAGGGTAATGATGATGATGACGACGAAGATGATGATGATGAAGATGATGGTGACAAGCTGACATTAACAGGATAGACGATGAGGAAACCAGCTGATGGAATGCTTGCCTTGTATTTTTGAAGGCCTATAATCCTTTGTGTCCTCACAAGGGACCCTGACATCATCACTAGAACTGATATGCTATGGAACCCAGAAAAGAAGCAGACCCAAGACAACCTGGCAGAGAACAACAGCAGTTGAGATGCAAAAGCTGGAACCAGAGTTGGGGCACGGCACAAAGGATGGCTACCAACGGAGCAAAATGGGAAAATGTTGTTGCTGCTCTACAAGATGCCACTAGACGTGATAGCCACTGACTGCTTTGTCAGTCAGGAGCTAAGGATCCAAGAAGAGGATACCCCTTAAGGAGGTGAAAGGTAATGAAGGACTGAATGTGAAGAAACAGTGGTCCATCTTTTTGTTTCTCTGGGAATCACACAGTGGAAACTATGCAGAATAGTTCTTTAAAACAGTCACATTCTGGGTTGATACATTGTACAAATAGAACTTTTTTCTGGCACATTTTACAGATGCAGGACAAGTAACCATTTCCCCACATGAATTTAATCATCGGTACATATCATTTAACCAGTTGAGAGTCACTGATAATGTAGATGCATCTCAAACAGGTAAGAAATAGAAAATCTCCATTGTAATGTATTTCTTTTCTTCTCTTCTCTCCAGACATACTTGTATATTTATAACAAGCTGAAAAACAT
>JAMPIV010002983.1:30000-107500 GCA_024509875.1 Oreohelix idahoensis
CCAGTTTCTCCAGCTTGGCTTGCATTTAAAAGATCATCACATCTGGTCCCAAGCTAGTGTCGTAGATTTGTGATAGGTGAATTAAGACTTGGTTTGGTCCCTTCTGAATAGCAATAGAAACAAGTGATAGCTCAGTGGGAGATGATAAAATAGAAATAGATTTCACGAGTGAGATGGAGGAAATATATTAGAGTCGGTCTCTGACCCTCAAGATGATTTCTCTCAGTCAGCCTATCATCTACAACAGATTAAGATTTGTCAGACCGTCTAGTATAATATATAGTAATATATATATATATTCCTCACACACACACATAAGTGACTACAATAGACGTACAGACATGAAACTATGACAATGAAAATATAGATATTTTGGAACGAGCTGACCGACACACTGATTATGTTTAAGGGAATTTTAATTATCAGAAGAAAATTCCATCACAACACATAAAAATTACATCAAGCATATACAAATAGTCATAAAGTCAATGAATTGCTACAAGAATGATAGACCCATTGGTATGATCTTTTCCCTCGATGTATAGCCCACAGTCCTGTTAGAAGAAAAGTGATAGCCCCAAAGAGTCACGGATACATATGCTATAGTCTAAGATTTCCCTTTAAAGGTATGAACAGACTTTGATACTCTAATCTATCCTAAGGAAAATATTGTTAGCAACAAAAAACTTGCATAAAGAGATTTAAGACAGCAAAATGGGTGCCAAAAATACAACAATAAAGGAATCACTCAGTTCTGCATTCACTCTATTCAGTCAGCCGTGATCACTAGCTTGCATTCGTACTTACAGCTTTGGTAGCAACTTCTAAAAAAAAAGGGTGACAATCGACAGTGTGCAAACCATAGAGGCATATCCCTTCTCAGTGTCCCTGGTAAAATCTACTCTAGAATCCTAGAGCAGAGACTCCGACGCCTAGCTGAGCCACAATTGGATAAGGTCCAGTGCGGATTCCGAACAAACCGAAGTACTCAAGACCTAATCTTCACACTCAGACAGCTGAGTGAAAAGGCCCTTGAGTATAAGAGTGAGATCCATCTTTGTTTCATAGATCTGGAAAAGGCGTTTGACAGGGTCCCCTGGAGCAAACTTTGGGACTGTTTGGCAAGGAAGAATATTCCAGCATCTCTGATTCATGCTATACAGAGCTTCTACAAGTCTTGCAGAAATTATGTGAGGACAGCAAACCATAAGTCAGAAGAGTTCAAGACCACCACTGGTATAAGACAAGGTGATATCCTATCACCTTACCTCTTCATACTCCTTATGGACGATGTCATCAAGGCATGTAAGGAGAGAACAAGAAAGTATTCAGTGGGGTACTGGAAGATGAGACAGGTCTATATTTCGGAGCTGGCATTTGCTGATGATGTTGCCCTGATTGCTAAATCAGGGGCACATCTCCAATCCAACCTGCAAGTCTGGAAGGAAGAGCTGGAGAAGAGAGGGATGGTCATAAGCAGCTCTAAAACAAAATCCATGGTGATATCACGAGAAGAAAGAAAACATCAGATTAAATTGGGAGAAAAGGTCATAGAGCAGGTCGACCACTTAAAATATCTCGGAGCTATTATAGACCGAAAAGGAGGCATCAAAGAAGAGTTGGCCACTCGAAAAGCAGCGGCTGGGAGACTTTTTCAGGCCATAAATCGAGGATTCCTCAGCAAGAAAGAGGTTGGTAAGAAAACGAAGATGGCTGTATACCGCTCCACCTATGTCCCAGTCTTGACATATGGATGCAAGTCATGGGCAATGACTACAACCCACAAAAGCCAGATCCAAACCTCAGAAATGAGGTATCTGAGGAAGGTGGTTGAAGTAACAAGAAGAGACATGGTCCGCAACCAGATGATCCGTCAAGGCCTAAAATCCCACCCGCTGCAGACCCAAATAGAACAGTCCCAACTAAGATGGTTTGGCCATGTCTGCAGAATGGGAGAAGATCGGCTACCACGACAAGCATGGGAAACAAAAAGCCAAGGATCCAGACCTCCAGGACGACCCAGAGTCCGCTGGGAGGACAACATTAGACAATCATTGAAGGACCGAGGACTAGAATGGAACCAGGCCAGGAAGAAGACAGCTGATAGAATGGTCTGGCGCCCTCTCTTCCAAACCTCTACACCTCACGATAGAAGGGGAACGACTAAGTAAGTAAGGTATGAACAGACTTTGATAGTCTAATCTATCCTAAGGAAAATATTGTTAGCAACAAAAAACTTGCATAAAGAGATTTAAGACAGCAAAATGGGTGCCAAAAATACAACAATAAAGGAATCACTCAGTTCTGCATTCACTCTATTCAGTCAGCCGTGATCACTAGCTTGCATTCGTACTTACAGTTTTGGTAGCAACTTCTGGAAAAACAATTTTTAGGACATGCACATACAGAATCTCCAGTGGTAGTCTTGGCCAAGGGAACCCCAGCTCCACAAAGATAGGTTGAATTCACTACTTCAGGGAACGTTTCCTTGGTTATTCTTATTTTAGGATATCTGTTTCTGTCACATTAAAATTGTCCAGGCACGAACGTTATCAGCGAGCAAAGTGTCAATAGCTTAGATTTCTAGTAACTAGGAATGTCAGGTCGGTGCCTTCTCTCAGTATAGGACTTTATTTGGTCACACCACAACTAGTCAGAACTCCGTTGGAATGTTACTGATAGTAATATTTTACTTGCCACAAGGGCTGAAATGTACTTGAGGTTTTTCTCAGGAAGAATTAAATCTGGCTCGATGGGCCCGTTACTTTATTTAATCTTAAAATTCATGTAATGGGTACTCTGTCGTTCTGGATGCCAGCGCAATGCCAGACAGGTTTTACTTTATACACCCAAGTCTTTAAGAAAAAAAAAGGTTTTTGTTCTTCACAGATGTTTCTCAGTACTAAAACCGTTGGTAAAGCTGGGCTACCCCAGTTTCACTGAATAAAGAAAAAACAACATATAAAATACTTATACATACTATTTACTTCGGTTATAACTTACATTATAAACTGCAAGCGGAGAGCTTGACTTATTGTTTAAAACTTCCGTGAATTAAGTTATATTCATAAAATCAATCATCATGAATTAGAAATGCATACGTATTTCGTCAATATTCAATGATGAATCAGTGCAGTTATAAGTTAGTTTAAAATATTCTCGACTAATTACTAGCAATTTAATTAAATTTATTTATAGCTGCATGAGTTTAAGCTAGAAATTATAATTAATTTTGCTATCTACTGAAACACGTCAACTAGAGAATATAACAGACTTATAAATTAATCCTTCTGCACAGAAGTCTACTAGATAAAATGAAATAGGCGATTATCACTAAATCACTCAATACTACTAGATATATATAATATTTACCTCCAAGCAGAACTACAAGCTATACCACGAACTAGAATTTATTCACTCATATAGTTAGTCTAGAAGCTCAGCAAAATTTGTCGAGTCAAACTAAGAACTTCGCTATGCAAGCTTATTTCCTTAGCACGAGCAACCTGTTCACTGCAAAATTTAGGAGAACTGAATGAATAGTCTAAGCTACTGGGGTAGATATATGAAAACGGACAAAGGATGCGCGCTATTTTCAAAAACCCCCGTCTCCCCCTCTCCTCTTAACACTTCGCATACTTAGACGCTGGCCATAACTGCCAAAACGCGTCTTCACGCCTACTACGACATGTCTCATTTCTGAGCGATGCAGATTGGCACCTTCCACACCTCACGCCGAGAAACTAGCCGAAGAAAAACTCGTGTCGGATGAAAATGTAGACAAATGTCTGCTCTCTATGTCTGACTAGACGAATTCTCACACTATTTCGTTCACATCCAGGGACTGACATATTATGCAATAAAATGCATTACTAGTATGAGAAAAGAAACGGCAAAAGTCAGAATGGGAAAGTAATATTTTGTCGCAAACGAACGAAGGCGAAAAACAGGAAAAGGATATAAGAGCGATAATAAAGTAGAGGACACAGGTAGAAAAGAAAAGAAAATAGAAAATTTATTGATCATAAATCTCTATGCGACAGCTAGGAGTAAGAAACACGTGGCATACTGTGCATTCCCCACCATCCAATGAAGCTCTCCCACTATGCAGAGCTTAAATACTGTGCTTTAGTTCTGGACTCTCCCAAGGAATTGTCACATCCTGCACTGAGCCACGTCTCCACTCCCCCTGCCTATCACTGGGTCCATAATACAATAGGTTCACTTCTAAATTGTATACTGTAGCATTGTGCATATCTGGTGGTCATATAAAGATGACTCCAGATGTGCCTCCATGCATCCAAGAAGTGGATGGAAAGTAGTCTTTATGTTGGAATGTAACTTTACGTCAGAAGGCATAAAATATTGAAGACGTTTTACATCCAACATTCAGTGTGAATGCAGCACTATATTTACTTTAAAAAAGTGCATGTTGTATAGTATATAAGAGCCTCCTTAAGTCACAACTGACTCTGGGGATGATGCGCCCTTGGAGTGATAACCCTCAGCTGCATTTTGTATGGTGTTTTTTTTTAAGTGTTCTTTTCTCTTCTGCTTGATGTAGGAGCCTCTCTTCACCTAATCTGAGACAACATCATAGAGACATCTCCAGTTGGTCTAACTGGCAACTTAATTCTCCCAGGAGAATCACCTTCATGTCTCCCATGCACACGTCTTTGAACCTCAGTTGTGTTCACGGAGTTGCTTATTTGCTATCTGCTAGTTCAGGGTTTCTCAACCGGGTCCACAAGAGGTTGCTAGGGGTTCCGCAAGGGAAAAAATTTAATAAACATCGTTTTTTTTTACCTTTGTGCGCAGGCCGACGTTAGCGCTCGCAGTGACAGGCAGTGAATGAGTAGCCTTGT
Organism: Oreohelix idahoensis; assembly: GCA_024509875.1. Taxonomy (NCBI): domain Eukaryota; kingdom Metazoa; phylum Mollusca; class Gastropoda; order Stylommatophora; family Oreohelicidae; genus Oreohelix; species Oreohelix idahoensis. The sequence goes on from JAMPIV010002983.1 coordinate 34,866, forward strand.
ATGGCGGTACACATTAGGGCCGTGTCCACTCTTGCACATGTTACATTTCTTTAACATGTTGTAGACTAGACATTTGTGGTAGGATTTTTAGGCCTACTTGGATAAGGTAAACAAAAAATAAAGTAGGGAATTTTTAAAAAAAAAAAAAAGAAAAACTGAAGTTTATTCTACCTACACTATTGACTTGCATTGGAGTTAATATTCTTTGTGAGGAGGGGGGAACCACACAAAAACAGATCCAGAGAAAATAAAATCATTCTCTACTCGAAAGAGCATTGACAATTTTTATTGGGTTATGATATTTAGTACTTACTGATCATGCTAAGGTACCATGAGCTTTAGATATAATCATTTTTATGAAGGGGCTCCTGGAGACCTGAAAAATATTTCAAGGGCTCTCTACCTGGATAAAAATGTTGAGGAAGGCTGTGCTAGTTGTCCATAGAAAATATCTTTAGCAATGCAACCATCTTCCATGTGGTGGACATACCCAAGCCAGCGTAATCTGTACTGTCTAAGCAGGGTATACATGATTTGAAGGCCAGCATGTGAGAGCACATCAACACTTATCACTTTATCCTTCCATGAAATAACAAGAAAGAAGTGTAGACACCATAGGTGGAAGGTCAAGGATCCCGTTAAACGCCCATTGAGGCATATTGGGAATATGGTGTTAGGCCCATATTTTCTTGACCGTTGGCACACTAGGGGTGTTGTGGTCAGCATCACGCCGGCCGCCTTAACCTTCCCAGAGTTGCTTTGGTACCCATTTGGGGCTGGGTCGACCCAGGAGCCATTTGTGGCCTAAAAAAATTCTACCTCATCTGGGGATTGAAGCATAGACCATTGCGCTAGGAAGCCAGTGCACTAACCACCATGCTACCGCGTCTCCATAGACACCATAGGTGGAAGGTAAAAATGTAAAGGTAGTCCCATAAAAGATACTGCCATAGGGGAGTGAAGGGTTAATGCCTTCTCTTTCCTAGGTCCAGCTTCGAGAGGTGGGGGTGACCAGTTCCCTTCCTTGCTGCCTTTTTCTTTCCTAAATCATGAGCAGAGTCAGGTATGCATTTACACCTGTGTAGACTGGATCATGATGCCACATTCTTTTGAATCCAGTACTTTGACGCAAGAGACCAGCGCTCTAGCCACTCTGTCAACTGGACGCTCAGGTGGAAGGTAGAACCTTTTTTCCTGCTCAGCATAGGTTGTCTGTGTCTTGCTGCCATATACCTTGTTGAAGCATATTTGTGATGCAGGCATCATTTTCCACACCTTCCATGTTTATTGTGAGTTTGGGGTTTCCTCAGACATGAGTTGTGAGGCAGGCAAAGATTATAGCACCTTTTTCGATGCAGTTGTCAATTTCTGTGTCCAGAGAGAGTTTGTCTCTGATGATGGAAACATGGTATGTGAAGTGCGTCATCACTGCCAATTCATAACCATTGATAGATGAAGCTGGAGTGTCCTCTTTAGGGCATATGCTTGAGCACAGTTATATGGAGAGCATACTTTTGCCCATATAATTTTCTCCCTCTACATGTAGCTGGAGGTCAAAAGGAACACATATGTTTTATAAGTTAGCAAAGAATCAAACGATGTCCAATTATTTGCAGTGCATTTTGTCAATTATATTACAACAAAATAATTTATCTGCTTGGCAACGCCTGATTACAGCTGCGGAATGTAGCTGTCAAAACTATATATCAGTACAGCTGTATAATATTTCATTTACTGCTGTTTTTATTGCATAGTTTTATTACACAACAGAGAGAGAAAAATTATTTTCATTTTTTTATGTTTATTTTTATTTTGTTCACAGTTCTGCTGGTAAGCATGTGCAAACCATAATCACAGGCTTGGGCACTTTTGTCATTAATGTTTTAAATAATTTGCTGTCATGCTATTTCAGTAATATAAAGCAACTGTTACGTGCACAAAAAAGCAAATTACAGTGATCTGTTTTTAAGGGCACAGCATGTGTTAGGGGATATATATCCAATAAAACCTATTAATGCAGAATGGAAACGGGGCTTCACTAAAACAAACCCTGCACGAAGAAAATGACTTTTGACATTGTAGTCCAGTTGAAGTAAATGCTGAAGACGCATACAACAGTTGTTCATTCATTACATATTAGAATATTGAACGAATGCTTGCCATGATGCTCTAATAGGATAGCTACTGAAATGGCAGATCAACTGTTCTGCCTTTGTAATGATCAACAACAGACGTATCTTCAAAGAGCGTCTGCAAGATTGGTTCTAAGGCTGATTTTCCAGTGACTTTGGAATGCATGCTTGGGGTTCCCCATGCAAAGCATTGTTAGTTTCCTCTTACAATATGCCTGAGACAGCAATAGGTCAATTCTATTTTTATCTCCTTGGGAACCCCCAGAAACTACAGTTGGCCAAGCTACTGTTACCTATTCCTATTTTTGCATTTAGGTCATCCATCAAGACTGCAGTGGCATTGCTGTTGTCCAGAGCACTGAGACCGCTGAATTTTATTTATGGTGGCTCATGTTGCCATTGTCATAATTTAAATTATAGCCAGTAAGGAGATGAATTGTAACAGCAGCCATCCCTCCTTCTATCCAGTTCTAATTACTACAGGTTATGCAAGCTATCCTTCATGAACTCACTTTATTCTGTGCTTTGCAGTACAGGATTAGAAGATATCACAGAAACTTTCTAATTTACTCTCATATTATTCAGTGTTACTCAACAGTGTTATGTTTGCTAATAATGAGCCCATCAAATAACTTGTTCCCCTCATTCAGACTCTAAATGAGTTCTTTTAGAAATTAATGTGTTGTTACTGTCAACTGTATGAAAGATTTTACATATGTGACATTTAAAAACTATGTGTTAATAATAATAATAATAATAGCCCCTTCAGTCATAACTGACTATGGGAATGCGCCCCTGAGGTGACAGCCCTCAGCTGCTTATTTTCCTGGTGTTCCTTTCGACGTTTTCTCCTCACCTCTGCTTCTTGTTTGAGCCTCTCTTCGCCCAATCTGAGGTGGCGCCGTAAATAGCATCGCCACTTAGTGCGATCGGCAGCTTCATCCTCCCATGTTGATGGATCCATGTCCAGTGCCCTCATATCTCTCTTGCACACATCTTTGAACCTCAGCTGTGGTCGCCCAACTGTTCTCTTGCCATCTGCTAATTGTCCGTAGAAGATATCTTTTGGGATGCGACCATCTTCCATGCGGCGAACATGGCCAAGCCAGCGAAGTCTGCGCTGTCTAAGAAGCGTATACATACTTTGAAGGACAGCACGTGACAACACCTCGACATTTGTCACTTTATCTTTCCACGAGATGCCGAGGATGCGGCGTAGACACCGCAAATGGAAGATATTGAGCCTACTTTCTTGCTTAGCATAGGTCGTCCAGGTCTCGCTGCCATATAGGAGTGTGCTGGTGACGCAGGCGTTATATACTGCAGCTTTGGTCTTCATTGTGAGTTTAGAGTTTCCCCAAACACGCGATGTGAGGCGGGCAAAGGTAGCTGCAGCTTTGCCAATGCGGCTGTCGATTTCTGTATCCAGTGAGAGTTTGTCATTGATGGTAGACCCTAGGTATGTGAAGTGGTGCACCACTGCCAATTCATAGTTATCGATAGTGATAACTGGAGCAGCACCCACATCCTGACTCAGCACATTCGTTTTCTTTAGACTTATTGTGAGGCCAAAGTCCTTGCATGCTTTAGTGAAGCGATTCATCAAGCTCTGAACCTCCTGTTGGCTTTGAGTGACGACTGCAGCATCATCAGCGAACAACAAGTCTCTTATAGTGACCCTTCTGATTTTTGTTTTTGCCTTCAGCCTTGAAAGATTAAACAGACGGCCATCTGACCTAGTGTGAAGGCATATTCCTTCAGTTGCATCTCTGAATGCATGTTTCAAGAGTAAGGCAAAGAAGATTCCGAAGAGGGTCGGAGCCAGAACACAGCCTTGTTTAACGCCACTTCGTATATCAAAGGGCTGTGACGTGCTTCCAGCATATTGGACTGTTCCCTTCATGCCGTCATGGAATGACTTTATCATTTCCAGCATTTTAGAAGGGCAGCCTATTTTCAGGAGGATTTTAAAGAGTCCATCCCTACTAACCAGGTCGAATGCTTTTGTGAGGTCTATAAAGGCGATATATAGTGGTCTTTTCTGCTCTCTTGATTTTTCCTGAAGCTGGCGGAGAGAGAAGATCATGTCTGTTGTTGATCTGCCAGCTCGGAATCCACACTGTGACTCTGGATATATGCGCTCAGCTAACTTGTGTAGTCGCATTAAGATGACTTTGGTAAAAACCTTACCAACAATACTAAGAAGAGAGATGCCTCTGTAGTTATTGCAATCACTTCTGTCTCCTTTATTTTTATACAGTGTTACAATCTTGGCATCTCGCATGTCTTGAGGAATAGTTGTCTCTTCCCAGCACTGGCACAGCATCCTATGCAGGGGATGTAATAGCGTGCTCTTACAGCATTTGATTAAATCAGGAGGAATCCCATCACTGCCTGGTGCTTTGCCAGAGGCCAAGCTATCAATGGCCTTGCTGAGTTCCTCTAATGTTGGTTCGGCATCCAGCTCCTCCATAGTTGGCAGACTGTTGACACCATCAAGGGCTGCAGGCGTAACGGTATTGTCTCTAGCGTAAAGCTCAGAGTAGTGCTCGACCCACCTCTCCATCTGCTTACCCTTATCGGTTAACTTCTCTCCGCTGATGGTTTTTAGCGGTGCCGTCTTACTTTTATGGGGGCCAAGTGCTTTCTTTATACCGTCATACATTTGTCTAATGTTGCCTGTTTGCGCTGCGATCTGGATGCTCTCACTGAGCTGGAGCCAGTAGTCATTTGCACAGCGTCGAGCAGTTTGTTGAACTTTGCTTCTCGTAGCCCTCAGGGTCTGTAGGGTTCTGGCACTCGGTGAACGTTTGTATTCATTCATAGCACTGCGCTTAGCTTCAATGACAGGTGCCATCACATCTGATGAAGCATCAAACCAGTCATTTGACTTTGCTGTTTTCTTACCAAAGGTGGCAAGTGCAGTACTTTGAATGGTGTTCCGTAGATGCTCCCAGTTCTCTGTAATAGTATCACCATGCTGAGGGCTACTGAGCACTTTCTCGAAGGTCGCAGTGAATTGAGCGATCATGAAAGGGTCTGACATCTTGCTGGTATCAATGCGTGGTTTCCCTTCATGTCTGACACGATAGAGTTTTCTTGGTTGTGCTCTGATTTTGCAGCAAACCAAGGATTGATCTGTATCACAGTCTGCACTATGGTACGAGCGCGTGGAGAGCACAGACCTGAGGAGTGGCCTTCTGACGAGAATCAGGTCAAGTTGGTGCCAGTGCTTGGATCGTGGGTGTCTCCATGACACCTTATGCTGGGGTTTTGTCTGAAAGTAGGTGTTGGTCACGCAGAGGTCATGGTGGACGGGAACGCACAACTCTAAGAGCCGTTGTCCATTTTCATTCATCTTGCCAATACCAAACCTGCCCAGACATGAAGGCCATGAAACATTATCGGCACCCACTCTAGCGTTAAAGTCACCAAGGAGAACAAGCTGTTCTTGCCTAGGTATGCTTTTGATAATTGCTGTTAGATTCTCGTAGAACTCATCTTTAGCTTCTGAGGCAGAGTACAGAGTAGGAGCATACACACTGACAAGGGTGATGGGACCTGTGCTAGTTTGCAGGCGGAGCGTTAACAGGCGTTCTGATCCATTCTCGCCTGGTTCAACCATTTTAGTTAGCGATTTTTTGACCGCAAAACCTACTCCGTGTTCTCTAGCTTTATTAAGATCTTTCCCTTGCCAATAAAATGTGTAGTCCTTCTCGCTCACCGTTCCAGAGCCCGCCAGGCGCGTTTCCTGAAGTGCAGCTATATCCACCTGAAGTCGTTTAAGCTCATCATTAATTATGGCTATCTTTTTTACATCATTTACATCCTGTAGGTTTTCGGATAGTCCAGTCAACATAGTCCGGACGTTCCAGCATCCCAATCTGAGAGTTTGCTTATTTCTATTTTTTCGATAATTGCTTGGTGCAAAATTTTCTGTCCACAGTTCGGGTTTGACCCTAATCCCCATGCACCCAATGGGGAAAGCAGACAGTGGCGGGACAACACCTTATTGACTGGGGGCTGCCCAGCTTGAAGCGGGCGGTAGCTGTCCAGTGAGATCCTAGAACCTCTCCCACTGTCGGAAGTAGCCCCTGGCGCCATGCCCTACGCCAATTGGGCAAAATGCTTATAACCGGTAACTGCTACTTCCCGTGTTTTGCCGACACCTATAGGGTGAAGCTGGAGTGTCCTCTCCAGTTATATGGAGATCAAGCTGTTGCCCATGCAGCATGTTCCCCCTCTCCACACAGCCGGTAGATCCAAAGGAACGGCAGTAGCCGATACAGTTTGGTACCAGCCATGTCGCAGGAGTTGCCAGAATAATGTCGAATCGACATTAGACTGCCTTAGGGACTCCGACTCCGGATTTATCCTCAGGGTTTACTCCCGAAGCCAATTCCATAAATGGATATTCCCGCAAGGCAGCGGTGGTTTGAATTCAGAGTTCCTTCTCTTAGATAAGCTACCAACCAAGGATCACGAGCCCTATCTGCCCGAAGCTGCTGGTTTTAAGGCGCCAGTCGCTCGCCTTTAACCCTTCTCCCGTCAGTGGAAACAGTTCCGCTGGGCTCAAATTGAGCCACACGTGAAGGCCGGGAGCTGGACTTGGTTGTCAGAGGCTGTTTGAGGTGCGTGCCATAGAAGTATTTTATATGTGTTAATACCTGAAATTATTTAGAATTTACTTAAAGATGTATTTTATTTTTCATCCTTGAGTAAATATGTTGTTCTTTTATTTAAAAAAAAAACCTCTTAAATTTATGCAGAGTACAGGAACTGTTACCAAACTACCTGGATGTGGTTCATCTAGTGGTTGTTTCTCTGACTGTCAAGGAACTACATGTAGTTTCATCATCTCCTGGAGTGTAAATGGAAGCAACGCTGTCTATACTTTGATTGCTAATGAAGCCCAAAGTTCTGGAGCTTGGATTGCAGTTGGATTCTCAGCTGATAAAACAATGGTAAATCAAAACAATGTTCCATTATTTTTAGCATCATAAAAATATCATTTTTTTTTAATGAGGAAATAATTACTGTTTTAAAAAAAAAGGTTATTAGAAACAGTTTTATTAAAATAATTGTTTATAGAAGCCACTTTAATGATGAAAATAAAGTGACAGATTACCACATTTAAACATTTAACCACTAAAGAATTGTGGCCATAAGTGATCTACCAGAAAACGAAGTATAAGTAAACAAAATACAGCATCCAATAAACCTCTAAAAATGTGAGTAAAGCCTTCAAAAATATCAGTGTAAAGCTGCAACGTTATTAAAAACAATTTTTTTTTTTATTAAGGTGTTTGCTTCTTTTTTTTTTTGTAGCACGCACTTTCAGCCCTCTACCATATACATGGAGCTGTTGATTATATCAGGACATTTTTCATTTATTGTAATATGTTTTTGTTTGCATTTATTTTATGCTTGATACTATATTATCTCTACTAGGTATTTTTTCTTTTGTAGTTATAGTTCAGTATGGTTTTATTATCAAAATATGATATTGTCTAAACTGTTATGCATTTAATACTCGTTGGAGGATTATTTAGTTAATCTGTATTTATTTATTTATTTTGTTTTTTATATGTTGGCTTTTGTTTTTGTAATAAAGTATTTTATTAGCTTTTGTACTTCTGATGGGGTCTTAGTGCCTGTCGTACAGAAAGGTTGTGAGTTATTTTTGTCCTGTCTGAGTAGAGTGGATGGTGATAGATACATGAGAAAAAAAGGTGTAAGAAATAGATTTCACGGGTGATAGCTTAAGGAGAAGATATGTCTCTGGAATGAGTAGGTTTCTCTATTCCAGCCAATCTATACGACTATAATTTAGTACAAGACAACCTTGCCCTCCTAATACATATAAGTTTAACTACACACAAACGTGAAAAAACTATGGTTAAATGGGCATGGGTCTGACCAACACACAAAGTTAAGTTTCTTTTGTTGTTTATTATCATTTAAACTTGACAACATCAAATATCTAAAGAAAGATCAAATAAAAAAACAGATTTACATACATATGAAATTGCAGAATAAATGTGCCCTCCCCTATGAAGAAAAGAACCCAAAAAAGTTAATAACCAAAAGGTTGAAGGTTTGCACTATGTTACAGAGTAGACAGTGAAGTAAACAAGTTCCTACTATATGCTACCCAGTAAAGTTAACAAGTTTAAGCAAATCAGTTTTAGTAAAGTCCCTGTAACAAAGAAAAATATTCACTCTCTCTTTCATACAGTGGCCACTCAATCACTCTTACCTACTCTTGGTGATATCCTTTGGAATTACAATGTTTCCTGAATATATAAAATGTCAGGTTTATTTCCCCAAATTGGCCCTAGTCCATCCTCTAACAAATAAAGACTAGTGAGGTGAACGCCAAATCTGGTGTGGGTTTTTCCTGGATGAACTCAATGTCACCGCCAATAGTTGATGCAAGAGCGTGATCTTGGGGTTCACAGTTAAAAGAGGAAAATACTTCCAGTACTGGGAAACATCTTGTTGCTAAAAATGTTACAACTGATAAATGATGAGAATCCTATTGGCGGACTCTATGGTAGAGTGCCGATTCTGAAACAGCGTAAATTCTGGATGCTACACTTGAATATGACTGTCAGAAGTCAGTAATAAAGGTTATTTTAGCACACCCCAGTGGGCTGATAAAATTGGAAAAATATTGCTGGGTTTGGTAAGTCCAGTTAATTTTACAAGTTAAAATGTTTCTCATGTATCATTAGCAAATACTTGCTCACAAATGAAATTGGTGATGCACAAGCCATGAAAAGACAACATTAACCAATCAATAAAAGAAAAGACCGCTGGATGCCCTTGATCAGGTCTGCTAGGAATATATAAGAAACATTTATGGAAAAATGCTACTATTCCTATATAGCTACATATATGCACACAGATGGGGCAAGACGATCTCTTATCCACTCCATCAGTCCTGATTAGATTTTAAAAGGCACACGGTGTCTTTAGCCTACCATATCGCCCGTCGTAGCTCTGAGTTTTCAGGTCGGAGGGAGTTATGCAACTCTCCCCGCCCCTTGCTCGCGCTTAACGATCAGTGGACAATGTCAGTTATCACAAACTATCGCCGGTTGTTAAGTAGCTATTAATTTGGTCGGCGTCTGATAGTTTAGTTGTATGATATTAAATAATAGGCACTTATAATAAATATGCACAATGAAATAAAACGTGAATTCTTTTCTGTCACTATGCCTAGCATTTAAACCAGTCAGCTAAAACTGTCTCTTCTTGTGTGAGAAAGCGTGTGGTGAAAATTAACATGATAACTGAACATCTGGTATGAAATAGCTACGCGCTATTTTATTTCACTAGTTTATAGAATTATAATGGTAAAAGCTTGACACTTTTAATTGGTAAAAGGTTACACTTTTAAACACTAATTTCTATTACCAGAAAATCAGAATAAAAATCCCCATGCATGCTATTAACACATTTTCCACAATGGTTCTAGAACTATGTGTAGACTATCCAAAAATTCTGAGTGACAACTGATAGCAGGTTTAAGAAAACACAGTTTATATCTCATTATGTTTCTCTGATCTATAGATGATGTTACTTTTCGCACTATTGTGTGAGTAACGGAGAATCAGAACAGAGTTCCCAGATAAAGGCTTACGCCCATCTTTTGTCAAGCGTTTTTGATCGTCATCGAAAGACTTATACGGGTAACGGGATTCTCTAAGATTTTCTCTGTACGAATGCCCGCTTCTGAAGATCAAAGAGCCCAGGGGGTTTCAGACTTCCCCCTGAGTACGAACTTCAGAGATTCTGTGTTATTCATGTGCGGTCTGTCAGGTATCATATTATTGACAGATAAGCTCACGTGAGGAGCTGAGGTAAACAAACCTAATTTGCTACCTGTTATGATGGGCTGGTCATGAAAGTAGTAAACACTTTGTTTGCTTATGTTCGAAGAAAAGAAAAGAGGCGTGGATGAAAAATAAGCTTGTGTGAGTAAGACAGGCAGAAAAATGCATGGTTTTGCTAGCGAATCATAGAAGGCTACGAAGTCAAAAAAGACTGTCAGATTACTGTAGGCTCTTTTTTGATTATACGTCACAGTGCCTATGAGATTTTCTACACTCATTTCTACCTTGTGATTACTACAGTATGTCTTAATGTTTTGCCTCTGCTGGTCATATCTTTTGCAGTTCACTAGAAAGGGTCTAATTATGTTTGTTTCTTGACACTCTTCTCTTGTGGGTTCCTCTATCATGAAATATCCAGCTCCAAGCTTTAGCCTTAAAAAATTTTTATTAATTGGTATTTTATAAAAAGAAAGTATTTTCTGAGTTTCTCTAAGCTAATTATGTCAAAACTGATGCTGCTTACATTATTTTTTCTTACTCATTTTCTGTTGATTTTTTTATTTCTTAAAGCCGTGTTTAATTCAATCTTATGCTTTATTAAATTTCCTTTACTCATGCTGGTTTTGTATTACATATATAACATTTATCCTTCTTTGTTTATCTATGCATCTAGTTATTCTCTTCAATACTTTCTTCTGTACTTTTATCTCCCTTTTCATACTGTTTCTGTCAATGAGTGTTCTACTTTTTTCAGGCAGACGATGACGTCATGGGTTGTGCTTCAGATTCTAATGGGGCAGTTGTTGGCTTCACTGCTCGCAACAATCCACATTTGCCACCGACCATGTATACTGACACGGTAAGAATGAGTTTTGTAGGATTACATTTAAAAAATTTAAATGGAATTTGGTGGATTGCTGTTAATGGAAATGTGAATGATAAAATTTGTTTTTTTTTTCTGGACTTTATTAATTTAAAAAAAAAAAATCTAAGTACTGAAGTTTAATATTGTGGGAAAAGATGTTAATACAGATGTTTAATTTTCAGTGAAGTTAAGATTAACTGTGCTGTCAGTTCTGTGCATCACAGAGATACATACTATGTAAATATAAACTATATTATAATTATCCAAGGTATAGTGTTATGTAATACCTTGAAACCTGAATACAAAATAGAATTCATTAACAAGTCAGAGATACTATGAATCAAAGATATTATTAATTAATCAAAGATTTTATTAATGATAGATATTTAAGACTGGTAAATGAAGAATAGGAACAAAGATCTCACTATTACACATGAGGTCGTTCACATATGACGTTACACAGAAAGGGGAGGGGGGGGGGGGGGGTGTCAGAATTTTATGATGATGAGGGGAGAGAGGTTTGAAAAAATGTGACGTTACAGAAAAATAAAAGAGTCATACTCGCTTCTTACATAAATTATGTTTCTACTTTTACCTGCAGTAGTTAGCTTTTATCCGCATTTGTTAACTTTTTGCCGTAATAGATAACAATTCAGTCATGGAAAACTTATATCCCCTAAATATATAATTCTCTCTGGCATGCGGTTTTGAACGTTAGTCACAAACTTTTCCCCACCAAAGTTGCAGTCTGGAAATTATATAAAAGTCGCTTCTGGCCTTTGCACTAAACTGCACAAAACTCAATATAATGTGCATGTTGTGCCCACCAAAGTTGCAGATGTATTTTAAATAATAAATAGAAAACACAAAGTAATGCATTAAAAATCTACATTATAGAAAAAAAAAATACATTTTTTTTAAACTCTTTATTCACATTCCTTTGAAATTGACAAATACATATGCATGGAAACATTGACAATAATAGTTTGAACATAAGCAAATGAAAGAAAATACACTGTGCAGCTGTCTTGCACACACTCATTTACACACTCTTTCTAGTACTCCAAGGTTACACATTTTACATTTCTTGGTAATGATAGTGTTGATTAAAAGGAGAAGGAAGAGAAAAGAAAGAAAGAAAAAAAAAAACCCTTACACCCACTTATTGGAAATATCGAGCGTACTCTACAACAACGGATCTCGGACCTTCACAGTCCCATAAATACCGAGTACAACAACGGATCTCGGACCTTCACAGTCCCATAAATACCGTGGGTCATAAAATTGCAGGGGTGTCACAGGCCTCCTAGATTTAGAGTCCGGTGCAAAAGACTTCTGTCTTGTTGGAAAACAATCAAAACAAAGGGCACCTAAATTTACTTCAGCCAAAAGCAGGTGTCCAATTTTGCTGATTTATGATGTCAAGACCTCAGGTCCAGAGCTTGGCTAAAATAAATTTGTGTTGAAAATTTTTTTTTTTCTGTTTGATTATCTTCCATTGACAGCGAAGAGGATTAATTATATCCCTTAAAAAAAACACTCATTAATTTTTCTTTAAAACTTTACAAATGTTAGTAAAATAACTTTGTTCAGGATCACTAAAAAGTTCGCCAGTCTTCTAAATGTGCTGCAGATGCTGGAAGGTTAAGACGTTAGCTTTAGATGTTTCCCCATCATTATTTTGATGGTTATATTACTAGTTGTTATTTTTTTAAACTGTTTGATTATTTCCTTTTGACAGGGAAGCAGATAAATTATTCCCTTGATTAAAAAAAAAACAAAGATACTTTTTTTTTCAAAACTTTACAAAAATGGGTAAATTAACTTTATTCAAAATCAACACAATGAGTTTCCCAGTCTTCTAAATGTGCTGCAGATGCTGAAATGTTAAAATTTTAGTTTTAGTTCTTTCCCCGACATTATTTTGACGGGTATATGTACTAGTTTATGTTATAATCTCAGCTGAAATATTGAATAGTTATTTTAACCTTTAATGAATGGGGCATGGAACCACCACGGCAGCTTGTCCCATTACAAGAAGCCTGCACCAAACATTCACATGCTCTTGCAGTAATGGTTTCTGTGGTAATTTGTTTTACATGATGAGGTTGCCAGTGTCAGGTGCCAGCTCAAATTATTTGCCTTGTAGGACATGCCTAAGGATGCAGTAGTCCCTTTCCTTCCTCGTCTCTTCAGCGACCCCCGGGAACTAAATGCTAGCCATGATAACTTTTTAACTTGTAAAGTCATTAAAAAATATGTGACAGTAGAAACATCATCTGAAAAAAAAAAATTATATTTTTACATATTCTATCAGGAGATAATGCTTACAGCAAGTAGAGTTGAAAATGGTTCACTCTACTGTACATTTCAAAGACCAATTAATGGATCAACTAATAGTTTACAGCCACAAAGGGTGGCTGTGAACACACCTTGGACGCTGTTATTTGCAAAAGGAGCTGCGACTGTTAGTAAGTATCTGTAGATTTAATGTGCACATAATTTATATTGACATCAGCTCATGTGTGCAGAATGGTACCTAACTTTGTTCACCGTATCAATACAGAACATGGTTTGGTTTAGTTTGGGTTTAAGGACCATTTTCATTGCACACGGATAACTCCATCAGTGCTCCGATCTCCTCCTTTAGATTACACAAGGAGGATCTCAGCACAAAGCACAAACTCCATAGCTCCATCAAAGATCCTAATTTGTGTACACTCAAATCACACGTTCTATAAATATTTTTTGTGGTGGCTAGTTTCCTAATTTTTAAATTTTGGCAGGGCAGCAACCAAATGGCCTACTCTTTATGATTTCCAACTGCCAAGGAATATTTTAAAATGCAAAATGTGAAGGCTAGGCATCCGATCTCACTACTCAGAAAATTGGGGGAAGGGGGGAGAGTAGTATGACATCATTATGAACCACTGGTTCTGAAAGAAAAAAAATGTTAATCAGTTATATTCTCTTTACTGAGAGTAAACTCGGTACTTTCAGAATTAGAGGTGGACGCCATACCTCTTAGCTACTCTGACACCCCCCCCCCTGCCCCCCCCCCCCCCCCCCCCCCCCCCCCCCCCCCCCCCCCCCCCCCCCCCCCCCCCAATATGGAACGTGAACATCAATTGCTCATTGCAGTTCCTTGGGGGTGAGGGTGTATTTTAGCAGACAAAGAAAGAATAGGAAAACTGCTCCTTCTGGTTTGTCAACAGCATCATTTAAAATGTTAATGTTAATCAGAATCGACGTCATTGCACTCCGGGCAAACCCATAGGTGCTCAGTCTCCTGTAGCAAATATCAAAGGGTATGAATGCTAATATCATTTAAAATAAATTGCTACAACATCACCACTGCTAGAGCCCATTAATTCTTTGATGGAAACTTCCTGCACAGAGACCAGCTGTTGTGGTGGTCCCAAGCTCCATTGGGAGCCAGAGGGGGAAAGGAAGAAGAAATAAACATCAATGAATGAAATTCTAGAAAAGTAACAAATACAGGATTAGACAGGATAATCAAGTTAATGTCTGCAAACAAGTAGAAACTTTGCCCCATCATGTGTACCTCACCTAGAAATGGTGGGCCAGCTTTATAAATCATGTAAGTATATATGTGGGAGGCTCTAACTCCGGACATGTTTAAACAAGTTGAACATGTGCCTGCAGGAAAGGTCAGAGTAAGGAGATATATTGGTGTACCATGTAAGGGATTTAGATTAGGGTAAAAAAAAAAAAAACCAAACCCAGAAAAATAGTTCTGATGAAAACTGCTATAAGAACACATACCACCTGCTTTACCTTGGAGAATGCTGCCAACAAAAATGACAACATTAATAACCTATGACGTGGAGCAGAGCATAGTCTTTCAACTTAGATTAGAACACACCAGACTCAACAAGCACTTAAACAAACTAAACCCCACACATGAGCCTAATTTCCGCAACTGTACCCACTCATATGAGAGAGTTCAGCATGTGCTGCTCACTTGCCCAGGACTCTCCACAGAGAGACAACAGCTATTGCCGGGCTCCCCAACAATCACAAACACTCTATACAGCACCACTCAACAGCTACAGAACACTTGCAGGTTCTTCAGCTTGGCATTGACTGCTAAAGAGCAACGAGCTCAGCAGCTCTAGTTAATCAACAACAACAATCTAGGAGAATGCTCAGAGTAATGGCTCATGGTGTGACCTGAGGAAAACTAATTACTGGAAGTCAGATAATTCAGAAAATGTTACGATGAATGCGCAAAACAGGATAAGGACAGAAAATGCAGGAAAACACTGTCATAGTCTGTATGAAATTGTAAAAATACTTAAAAGAGAAAATGACGATGAATGGAGACAACAGCACAGTCCAACTGGGACACACAGGAACAAGATGAAAAGGAACAAGATACGTCTTACTGGATACTGGAGACAATGTAAAAGACAAAGCACCAAAGGCTATGGCCATACAGAAGAGGTTGCCCTAATGAATTCACCATAATCAAAAATAAAAACAATAATTTGAATGAGAACCACTGTCACCCAAATTATAACAGCAAGATTCCAAACACAAAGAAATAGAACCATCATTCAGTGTTATGCCTTAACAAACAATGCAGATAATACTGAAGTACCAAATAAAATTTCTTTGATAAACTACTGACAGCATTATGTAAATTATTAAGGGTATCCCGTTACACGCCCATTGAGGCACATTGGGAATATGGTGTTAGGCCCATATTTTCGTGACCGTTGGCACACTAGGAGTGATGTGGTCAGCATCACACCGGCCGCCTTAACCTTCTCAGAGTTACTTTCGTACTCAATTCATGAGGCTGGGTTGACTCCGGAGCCATTTGCGGTCTAAAATAATCCCACCTCAACTGGGGATCAAACCATGGACCACCAAGCTAGGTAGCCAGTGAACTAACCACTGCACTACCGCGGCTTCAAATTATGAAGGGAAAACATTATTACTGTCCTGAGAGATGTAACATGCTGAATACGATGACAGTTAGAATGAATTGATTATAACAAAGAATTGCACAAATAACAGAAAAAAAAAACTGAGAAATCTTTAAACTTGCTCCATTTAAAAAATCTGGTCATCAGAGGATCCAACTTTCCACACATAAATGTACATAAGATACCATGGAACTTACCAGAAAGGCATCCAGAAAAAAAAAACAAATAGATCACTTAACCAGAAAAAAGAAATTGCAGCATGGTCACCAATGTGGAACTGATGAAAAGAACCAGACAATTACCAGTGGAACAAGAAATGAGAAGAAGATGCTGGTGATGGATAGGAAAACACATTGAGGAAGCCTGTTGATAGCATTACAAGGCAGTCCTTGTTCTGGAATCCCAAAGTAAGAGAAGCAGAAGTGGACCAAAGAACACATCGAGAAGAGAACTGGCGTCTCCGTCTCGGTGCAGCATACTTTATGATAAAGGAACCACACTGCCAAGAATGTCAGGAAGAGAATGACATAGACCACTACCTGATCCACTGTAAAAAGTATGAACAACAAAGGCTTGAATTAAAAACCTACTATAGAAATCACAATATAGACTTAACAGGTGATAAGGTTTTAAGTATAGATGCCCCAAGAGATGCCCAATCAATACTTAAAAGATATATACATAAAACAAAGGAAAACATATAAGGTTAGTACTCCAGGAAAAACATCCAACTAAATAGAAATTAAGCAACAAGAACTAACAAAGCATTAACAAAAAACTAACTACTCATAAGACAAGGAAAGACAACAAGGTTAAAAAAAAAAAGGACAATAACTCAAAATGAACAAATACTAATACAAATTAAAACCAAGCGTAAAGGACAATAGTTATCTATAAACAATACAAAAAAAAAAAAAAAAAAAAAAAATTGACAAATACTAATATAAATAAAAATCAGTAACTGCAAAAGACAAGTTATTTAAATTGAATACAAAATTAGTAAATAAAATGACACTAAATACCCCAATTATAACCAACTTTCAGGTTGAACAGGGTAGACCAAGATGGAATGAGAAGAGGCAACAATGATATGATGTTGAGTGCCCGATCTCCACCCATCAACTCATCAAAACAACAACAACACAACTGGAGACAGATGTGAAAATGATGAGGAAAACATGGAAAGAACTTGAGCAGATGGCACTTGATAGGTGGAATTCTTATATGTGTGTTGAATGCCTATGTTCTTTGGGGCTCTGAAAGGGAAGAAGAATAAGTGCTGTCTATGACAGTGAGGACATATTGAGGAGCAGAAGTAAGATTGTAGATTACCTTCCCGTGGGGAGGTCCCAGCACGAATAAATAAACTCATATAGAAAATATGAGGCCAACAGTAAAGAAATATAGACACCACATTTACAGATAGTTCATTATGAAGTCTGGAATAAAGGTCAAAGAGAGATGTTACCACTAAACACATAACAATAAATGTAATACGCTCTCTGAAATAATAGACTTTATTGTTAGGCTTTGTTAATATAATAAACAATTGTGTAACTGAGTGAGATATATTTCTATCAGAATATAAAAATAAGACAGTATATATGTTATTGCTCCCTCGTGCATGTCATGTTTTAAATAGCGGCAAATGTGAGGTTAGATCTGCTTACTCGTAGCAAGCAAGAGGACATGCATACCATCATAGCTGGCAGACGCTGGAGCTGGGTTGGTCATGTCTTGCCATCAAAAACAGCTATTTTGGACCCCTGAAGGAAACGAAAAGAAACCACTTGGCAGACACAATGCAAAGAATAGTTATGAAGGATGGCCACCGACCGTGCAAAGTGGAATTTTGTGTTACCCTACAAGACTTCTTGCAGTGAATGATGCTTTGACGGTCTTTCGAAGAAGAAGAAATGTGAGGGAGTCATCTTGAAAAAAGAGAATGAATGAAAGAAGAATGGATAATGCAGTGAATAATGCTCTTTAAGGGAGAGGATGGAAAGAAGAAGATGCTTTGAGTGGACATGCTTTGAGTCAGCTATCAGTATTGTTCAGAAGTAAGGGAAAATAAGATTTGTTATCTTGTGCAAATGCTATTGTGTGTATTCCCTCAAGGTTTGTTCCATTATATTTGAATTCTGTTGTTTCAAACTCTATAAACAACTACTATGCATAAACAATACAAATCTATTGGCTATGATTATACATATAAAAAGAGAAAGTGAGAAAATACTTTAGTATTTAAGGTTTTCCATCACTGTTTCTGTAGTAAACGAAGGGTTTTACAGGATAATGTGGCTAGGCGCATCCGATGGGCTAAGCAGTTAGAGCACTTTCCTTTCATGGCACAAGTGTCGGGTTCTAGGATCAAGATCTCATAATGTCCCACTCCAGTCTACCCATCTGTAAATTGTACCTGACTCTTGAGATAGGGGAGGCAAAGGGAGCAGAGAAGTAAACTGGTCCCAAAAAAAAGTTGAACCTAGTATGGTAAACTCTCACTTCACTCCTTTACAGCAATATCTGCAATGGGAATACCCCCACCTTTAATATTCCCAGCCTACTGTCCAGTTGCTATTTATTTCCCTGGGAATTTAGCAGTGGACATTATGCAATGTAGATCTTTAAAACATTCATTTTCTGGATTGATAGATGATAAAAATAGAATATTTTTTTTAGCACCTCTGACAGGTACAACAAGACAAGTAAACATCACCAGACATGCACGAAATCATCGGTACATATCAAATGATCCTTTGAAAGTCACTGATTATGTAGATTCATCTCTGACAGGTAAGAAATAGGAAATCTAAATTTTTCTCCCTCTTCTTCTGTACATTCTATATATCATCATTTTCCATCATATATGTGTGTGTGCATGTGTGCGCGCTTGCGTGCGTGTGTGCGCACAATATATATATATATACTCTTACTCGGTCGTTCCCCTTCTACCGTGAGGTGTAGAGGTTTGGAAGAGAGAGCGCCAGACTATCCTATCGGCTGTCTTCCTCCTGGCCTGGTTCCATTCTAGTCCTCGGTCCTTCAAAGATTGTTTAATGTTGTCCTCCCAGCAGACTCTGGGTCGTCCTCGGGGTCTGGATCCTTGGCTCTTTGTTTCCCATGCTTGTCGTGGTATCCGATCTTCTCCCATTCTGCAGACATGGCCAAACCATCTTAATTGGTACTGTTCTACTTGGGTCTGCAGGGGGTAGGATTTAAGGCCTTGACGTATCGTCTGGTTGCGTACCATGTCTCTTCTTGTTACTTCAACCACCTTCCTCAGATACCTCATTTCTGAGGTTTGGATCTGGCTTTTATGGGTTGTAGTCATTGCCCATGACTCGCATCCATATGTCAAGACTGGGACATAGGTGGAGCGGTATACAGCCATCTTCGTTTTCTTGCCAACCTCTCTCTTACTGAGGAATCCTCGATTTATGTCCTGAAAACGTCTCCCAGCTGCTGCTTTTCGAGTGACCAACTCTTCTTTGCTGCCTCAATTTCGGTCTGTAATAGCTCCGAGGTATTTAAAGTGGTCGACCTGCTCCAGGACCTGAGGATGCTTACAACAGTGTTGACTTTGCAACCTTGATGGACTGTGTAAAGGAATGTGATGTAAACCCATGGCTAACAAGGTGGATAGCAGCTGCCTTAACTGAGATTACCCCAAGGTTCTCCATTATCACCAGTGCTGTTTAACATCTATACAGCAAAAATAGCTGCAATCCAACCAACAGGTTTGGGATGAACACTTAACTTTTTCCGATGACTTGCTCATTTACAAAACTGGTTCAGATAGAAGTGAAATGGTTAAAAGCATACATGAGACACTTCAAGCAGTTTCTAAATGGTGCGACGAAACCAGCTCCACGGTCAATCCTAACAAAGCCTGTGTGCGTTGGTGCTCCTTGAATAACTCCATATTGAAAGCAGATCTTCCAGACATTACTCTCAGTGGACAGAAAACTGAAAGGCAGAACAAGTTGAAATACCTTGGAGTAACATTCTATCGTGGGCTATCATATAAGCACCATGTTGATCACATCATACAGAAGTGCAAGAGAGGTCTGGCAGCCCTAAAAACAATGGCTGCAGTGCACCTGGAGCAGAGACTACTGTTTCTCTTGTATCATCAGCTGGTCTTGTCTGTAATCGAGTATGGCCTGGGAATACTCACACTGTCAATATCACAGTGTGAATGACTGAAATGCATTCAAAACAAAGGGATGCGTATATTCTTGGGCTGCATTTGAGATACCCCTATTGTGATGATGCGGCACATGCTTGGATTGCTGTCAGTTAGATCCAGATATACGATGGCCCAGGTAAAAGCATGTAACCACAGATAAAAGGCATCACTTGCATGGGAACATAGCTGACATCAAAGGAGCAAGAATAAAGAGGGGGATGTCATGGATGGCACAAGCGAAGGAGACTATTAGACAGGTGACCCCAGTTGCAATTATATTCAAGGGAGAAGAGTGGAGTAAGTCAGATAAGAGCTGGATGAACTACCAGCAAGTCGTCATCAGCCTTGGTAGAGAATGCAGAACTTGGGCCAATGGGAGAGCAGAGCTGGAAGTTGATCAGCTTATAAATGATAATGCTGGGGATGATGATGCCATTGTGTACACTGATGGGTCTGTAATCTGTGGTAATAAACCAGGGTGGGGGCTTCTCTGCTAGAGTAAAGGGCAGAACCATCTCTGAACATAGCGGGGCTTACATGATAACAACCTCCAGCATGAGAATTGAGGTAGAGGCAGTTACTGCTGCCTTAAGATGGCTGTCTGAGACTTTATTAACAAAGGCAGTTATTGTATCAGACTCACAATCTATGCTTCAAAAGGTCCAAAATGGTTGGCTTTGATATGAATGGAAAACCTCCATAGAAGCATCTACTGTCCTGGTCATGCCGGGTACGTGGCAATGAAAGAGCTGACAGACTAGCTTCAAGAGCACCCACAAAAGGTGCATTGGCCATGGATAAGAAAGAAATACTGAGGGCGATTCATGTTAGTCTATTAGAAAATGACACTGCAATCGATGAATCATCAAGGCTAAGATTGCTGGAATTTGGCATCAAATTTAAGACCAGCAGGGATGGACGTATGAGAGGATGCATCCGCGGTGTATACAACCAGTGCGCAACAGGAACAATTAGCATTCATACCCTTCGACTTTTGCTGCGGGAGACTGAGCACCTATGGGTTTGCCCGGAGTTCAGTGACGTTGATTCTGATTAACAATAACAATAACTATATATATATATATATATATATATATATATATATATATATATATATATATATATATATATATATATATATATATATATATATATATATATATATATATATATCACATTCATTCAAAGCTCAAACTCTGTCAAGTGACTGAGTTGAATAAATTGATGGAAACAATCCTACTTATAATGAGTTATTTTGATGAGCCATGTTGCATCTAATATATATAGAAATATAAGGAGATCAAGAGAAATCAACACAAAAATCTGAATCTTCAACTCAAATGTCAAGCCAGTCCTATTGTGTGGCTCTAAAACATGGAGAACAACAAAAACAACATCCAAGAAGCTACAGACTTTCAAAATGGGCACAAGCATAGAATAGAAGGATTGAAGTGGTATGCCAAGATCACTAATGGGGGAACTGAAGACACGAGCCAGACAAGTGCCAATGGAAGAAGAGATGAGAAGAAAATGCTGGTTATGGATAGGCCATAAAAATGAGGAAATCTATTAATAGTATTTCAAGGCAGTCCATGTTCTAGAATCCTCAAGGTAAGAGATGTAAAGAGAGACCAAAGAACACATGGAGAAGAGAACTGGAGATAGGCATGAAAGGAATGACGGAGAAGGCATGGAAGGACCTTGAGATATGGCACAGTATAGGAAGACGTGGCATGAGTTTGTTGAAGACCTATGCATCATGTACTTTGGTGATGTGCACAGGCTGAATGGTGATGATGATGATGATATTGCATCATCTTCTTCAAGTATCATGTCAAATTGCATAGGCAGTCATATAGTCCAACACCTTGCTGTCCCTAGTGCTCTTTATTAGTTCAGTTTTTGAATTTGTTCCATGTCATTATGTTAAACTGTCCAGTATATATACTGTCTTTGCCAATGTCTGTCTTTTTTTTTCTATCAATCTTTCCTGTTATAGGTCTGTATCCCAGAATCTGAACACCCGAAAACCAAAATATTCCAAAAATCAAGTTTTATTTCGGCCAACTTTTGGGCAATTTTTGAACCGGTTTTTGGGGCGACTTTTGGTCGGTATTTGAAAGCTGAAAAAAAATCTGATTTCCAAAACACGGATGTACCCGAGCATTTTGTGTTCTGGGATACAGACCGGTATTATAAAGTATTCCAGCTTTCCTCGTGCACCAACATGCCAGAAGAAAGTGAGGGGCTTCCTTCTGGTATTTGGAATTCTATTTCTTTTGTGCAATGACCCCTTTAAGGACATTATCATATAATATCTCAACATAGCATTTTAAACATTCTTCTGTGAAACCCCATTTCTGTGGCCTCTGTATACATTCTTCCTTCTTTACTGATTGCCTGTGACTTGTTTCAGCTGGACAGCAATTGGTCTATGTAACAATGAAGAAATCACTTTCTTGCTTTACATGACAAAGATTTGTTTCATAGAATGCTTATTATTTTAAGGAATGCTTTTTTTCTGCTTTGGGATAATCTGTTCTTCATTTCTGATATGTGTCTTCCACCAGATGTTGTTAATGCAATTCTCTGGGTAAAACAGTATATAACACGAACACAAATTAATATATGAGGATCAGTAATGGTGTGACGTGGAAGTGAGACTCTGGAGGTGGTCTCGTAATGCTTGTTGATGATGGCAGATGTTTGGTGGACTGTGTGTCATCCTGGACACCCCTAGGCTTTATCACCCTTCTCCCCTTGTTAACAACGTGGCAGTGTGAGAGACTTTTTTGGGGACTTTAAAAAAAAAATTTTGTTTGTTTTGTTCTGTTTTTTTTTTTTTTTAAATTTGTTTATTTGTTAGATTTTTGAACAGGGAGAGCATACACATGTACATTCACCAATTTTACATTTTTGATTTACTCTATTTGGACTGAGTGGAGCTAGGAGATGTGACACATGCTTGAGGATGCATGTTGTCACATTAATTAATCCTCATAGACACTTACTATCTTCTTACACCACAATTGTCACATCCATTCCTGAGTAACCAATCAACACCGAAATTTAGTCCCAAACTGAACACTGTATTACGAAAATGTCATTAAAATCCAATATTATATGAAATACAAATATCCAAGGTAATAATTCGTGATTCTTTCTTGAGATCTGACAGCAAGATTCAGCCATAATCTCTCGCCAGCTTCTCCACTCTCCCCGCAACCTTCCAGTTCACCCTTCAGTCCCCAACTCACCACTTCACATTTTGAAACAAAAACAAAAACTGAATGTATGACATTGAAATGCAGAATGGGCCCTAAAACAATAAACATGTCCTCAAAGAATCAATTCATCGAAGACCAGATTTGCACATCATTCATAAAAGAAACACAATTTAAAAGGAACCAATGTTTTTCTTGTGTATTTATCGTGGACTGAAATGTGAAAATAATAACTTCAGAAGGTATATGAACAGCTTGAAAGGACAAATATAAAATACTGATGTGTTTTTTAGTACATTTTTTGGATTTCATTGAAGTATAATATACTCAACAAAATGCATTTTGCCTGCAACATCATCATCTCATCTCAACCCGTAACCCGTCATGGGTCGTAGGGGTGCCATGGTGGAAGCATCAGCAGACAGGGTCCTCCACTGCTCTCTATCCACACTTGTACGCATTGCCTGCAACAGTATGTTGAATTAATTATTTTTTATTGTTTATTTAACTGCCAGTTTGGATTTTAAAACGTATTAACATTTTTTTTAATGCATTGTAGGTTCTGTACAGACTACTCCTCAGCCATCTGTAAGTGAAACCCAGTTACTTTATTATGTACTCTGAACAATAGCCCCTGTGGAAGATTATGTAAACTTTTATCCATCTAAAACTTTGATATCTGTTTCTCACTGACCTTCATGAGTTGTTTGCATGAGAACAGATGTTTTCCATTGCAGTTTATTGAAAAATTACATGGGCAAACTACTTAAAATGATTAAAAAATATTCAAATAATATTTAGTCTATCTATAAGTCATAAAATGTGTTTTGTTTTACAAAATGCACTGTTCAGTACTGTTTGGCAAAAAACATGGACACAATTGGCAGCAAAAACAGAAACATAAGAAATACTTCAAATGTAGATATATCAAAGGGTGGGGTGTATTTTAAGGAGACAGAACCAAAGAAGTTCTGGTGAAACTAGGAATCATAAGAGAAAGAGTAAAAAGGAACTTGGAGAAATAAAATACATGTACAAAAATACATCACTGCAACTAAGAAAACAGTTTTTTATTTTTTAAATTTATGAAGAAATATATCCCATTCAACCTCATGAGTTAAAACTAGGATATATAGCGTCTTTATTCCAGAAAACAATGTTCAATTGCTGATACCTGATATTGGCATCATTTCTTTAACAAAATATATATATTTTAATAATTAGGCCAAACACCTGTACAGAAAGTATATCTTCTTCTCTTCTTGAATCCTTAGCCCTTGACTGACAAAGCAGTCGCCATCACGCCTAGTGGCATCTTGTAGGGCAGCAACAAACTGTCCCCATTTTGCTCCATCGATGGCCATCCTTTGTACTGTGCCTCAGATCTGGTTCATTCTTTGACTCTCAGCCTCCACTGTTCTCCGCCAGGTTGTCTTTGGTCTGCCTCTCTTTCGCTGTCCTTCCGGGGTCCATAGCATCACAGTTCTTGTTATGGTGTCAGGTTCCCTTCTGGTGACATGGCCAACCCAGTTCCAGCATCTGCCCACAGTGATGGTGTGCATGGCTTTTTGAGTGCACCATGTAAGCAGTTCCTGGTTGGAGATGGTATTCGGTCAAAAAATTCAAAGAATTCTCCTTAGGCAGGTCGTGTGGAATGAGGATAATTTGGACATTTCAATAGAAAGGATGTACAGCTGTACAAATCTGAAAACAAAAATACCTGCACAGAATATGGGTAACCTGTACTAGTTGGCATGTATGTGTTATATCTTTATTCAGTGTAAAAGCAGCAATAGATATAGTTTTAAAATGTATATGCTGTATAAGTCAGCAAACAATCCAACTATGCTCAGTGTTTTGCAAAGTATTTACTAAATCTACATTCACAACAAAAATTTTTATTTATTTAGCAACCCCTTATAACGGCTGCTGAGAAATGTAACCATCAAAACTTGACATCACCCCCATGTAGTTCCTGTAGGTCTCTGAAAAGATTAAACAAAGCACAGAACTACTGCACCCTTATGCATGTTGTACAATAGACTAATATGAGGTTGTGCATAGGGTTCGCAACCTCATCATATGAAACTAAATGCAACAGAAACTACTGCTGTAATAGCATGTGACTACTTAGTGCTGGCTTCCTGCAAGAGGACCAGCTACCATGCTGGATCCATACTCCATAAGGAGTTCAAAGGAAAATGATGGTAAAAACTAGACATCTGTATAATACGTCATTAACTACTGGTTTTTTCACTCGAGGAAGATGAGGAGTACTGTGGTAAGACGTGGAGTACACTGGATGGGTATGAAAATAAATTGAAAAAAGGTGATTCCTCTTATGGGGACAAAAGACAAAGAAAATAGCCAACGTTGCGACCACAAGGCCTTCATCAGGGAAAGGAAAGAAAGAAAGTGAGGGCTAGATAGGACACATAAGAATCCAATTAAATATACAAATAAAACATGGGTACTTCCCTAAAGGCAGCTAAGACTTAGCACGCCTGCCGAAGAGCACCTTTTCGGGTGACGCTCTTTAACTTTTCTAATACAGTTGTTACATGCACAAAAAATGCATGGAGGCATATCTGGAGTCACACTTATATGACCACCAGATAAGCACAATGCTACAGTATTCAAATGTGGAAGTGAACCTGTCTGTGAGGCTAACTACACCCTTGTTGGCTCTTGAAATCATCCACACACTTCCAAGGATTCCTCCTGTGGTGAAACTTGTTGAGAACCCAGCATTGCACACTAAGCTTGGAGGAGTCACTTGAGCCCCAGGAGTAACTCTGGCTTCTTACCTGGTTGGCTGCATGCAAGGGGATCTCACTACAGACCCATGATGGGCAGGGGGAGCTGAGAAGTGGCTGAGTGTAGGATGCGACAGTTCCCTGGGAGAGCCAGAACCAGAGCACAGTATTTTAGTTCTGCGTATTTAGAGAGCCGTCTTGGATGACGGGGAATGCACAGTATGCCTTAATGTTTCTTCTTCCTAGCATGGGACCAGATGTGATGATCCATGAATTGCCAGCCAACCTGGAGAAACTGGAGCTCATGACTTCAACTCAACTTATTTTGGAATGACAGAAAAGCCACAGGAAAAGCCTAGATCTACTGTGTAGATAATACCAAGGAGTCTTCAATGTGGTTGGTACTGGCTGCAAAAGAGCGAGAAGCTCAGGAACCCTAGTTAAACAACAACAAAATACACAAGAAAGCAATTTGCAATCATCTGTTTTTATGTAAGCACAAAATGAAGATAAGGAGATAAATACAGCAAGGACTTGTCAATACAGTTTGGAACTTGTGCTTCATCAGAATGTAATTTCATCACCATTTTCCATATCTCTCTATACGGAGCAGGGAGCCACCACTGTAACTAGCCCCCGCCCCCCCCTTGCAGAAAGTCTGCACATTCATATGCTCTTCAGCACTAGTTTCTGTAGCTATTTGTTCTACATGATGCGGTTGCCAGTCTCTTGCACAGCCTTAAACAATTCCTTGGGAGAACCCAGAACCAGAGCACAGTAGTTAGCTCTGCATAGTTGGAGAACCCCCTTGGATGGCGGGGAATGCACAGTATGCCACGCGCTTCTTACTCCTAGCTTGGGACCAGATGTGACAATCCTTTAAATGCAAGCCAAGCTGGAGAAATTGGGCTCATGGCTTCAACTCAGCACATTTCGTAATGGCAGAAAAGCCACAGAAAAACCTAGATCTACAATGTACAAAATACCAGGGAGTCTTCAACTTGGTATTAAATTCTAAACAGCGAGAGGCTCAGCAGCCTTAGTTAAACAACAACAACAACAACAATATGCCATTTACAGTGTGCTTCTGTCATGTGTGCATGCAAAGTGATTAAAGTATTGAAGCAGCACAAGAACTTTGTAAACAGCCTGTATATAATAAATCATTGGTTCAGGTGTCTGGTCGGTCCTATTGTGTTGCTGTGGGGCATGGAGAGCAGCGAGGGTGGTGACCATTGGGCTGCAGACTTTTGAGGATGGGTACTTGTGTGGGGTGAAAGGATTAAAGTGATGTGGCAGCATTACTGGTGTGGGACTGGTGACAGGGCCGGATAGTTGCTGAGGGGGTGGGAAATGAGAGGAGGACACTGGCGAATGGTGAGACATGAGGAAACCTGTTAGTGGTATTGAAGGGTGGTCCTTTTTGAGGTTTTCAGGGTGGGAGAGGTAGAGAGAGACCAGGGAATACATGAAGAGGAGAGCTGATGACAGACATGAAAAGGATGAAGAAGAAATGCAAGGACCTGGGGCTGATGCTGTGGGACAGGAAGATGTGGCAGACGTCTGTTGAAGGCCTATGAGGAGCCGAAGAACGATGACGATGATGATATATTAAACTGCTGCAAATGTTGGTGTTTTATCATTTATCATTAAGTATACATTTTACCCTCAAACTAATACACCTCTTCAATTTATTCATCAGGCTGGCACAGTTTCTAAAGTATCTGGATGTGGCTCATCTGTTGGTTGTTTCTCCGACTGTCAGGGGTCTTCTTGTAGCTTCATAGTTTCCTGGAGTTCAATTGGGGCCAATGCTGTCTATACGTTGACTGCCAATGTAGCCCAAAACTCTGGAACTTGGATTGCAGTTGGATTCTCAAATGACAGTTTGATGGTAAAATAAAATAATTCAGTGAAAAATGGAATATCTTGACCTTATTTAAATGTAATATGCTATAAAAGCTAACAAATGGATCAAGTACTAGTGAAACAATTGATGAGAAGAAAATACTGGTGATATATTGGGCTAACAATGAGGAAGACTATTTATAGCATTACAAGGTAGTCCTGGTTCTAGAATCCCCAGGTCAAGAAAAGTAGAGACAGACTGAAGAAAACTTGGAGAAGAGACCTAGAGACAGAAATAAAAAAGTAGGGAGATATGAAAAGACCTTGAGCTCATGCCATACAACAGGAGAATTTGGCGCGTGTTTGTTGGAGACCTATGCTCTTTGGGGAGTTAAATGGTATTGATTGATTGAAAAGCTAAAAACCTTTGGTGGCCAGAAAATAAAATGAAAAAGTCCTGAGATAAACAG
The DNA here is from genome assembly GCA_024509875.1 of Oreohelix idahoensis. NCBI lineage: Eukaryota > Metazoa > Mollusca > Gastropoda > Stylommatophora > Oreohelicidae > Oreohelix > Oreohelix idahoensis. The sequence continues at coordinate 63,149 of JAMPIV010002983.1, forward strand.
AAACACACTCATCAATTTGTCAATTCATGAAGGTGCAGACAGCCAGATTTTTAAATTTTTTTTTTTTTTTTGCCATGTAAAGAGAAGAGAATAATTGGAGAATCTGGTGACACCGGTAAATTTAACTGAAAGAGGCAGATGAAAGCAAAAATAGAAATACATCAATAAAATGGCAAGATTATTAAGCTGTCAATCATTTCTGAATGACATGTTCTTCTCCATGGTAAAAACGTTGCTGCTTATCCTGAGGGGCTTAGCCTTCATCTGCATAAGATATGGCACAATAAGGAAAGGTTCTTGTCCTTTTTGTTGTTTATTTTTTTTTTTGTAAAACAAATTTCCTTAGGGAAAAGGGGATCATGTTACACGCTCAATGAGGCATATTGGGAATATGGTGTTAGACCCATATTTTCTTGACCATCGACACACTAGGGGTGATGTGGTCAGCATCAAGCCAGCCGCCTTAACCTTCCCAGAGCTGCTCTGGTACCCAATTCATGAGGCTGTGTCTACCTCAGAGCCGTTTGCAGTCTAAAAGATCCCACCTCAACTGGGGATCAAACCAGGACTGCTGAAATTTCCTTATCCATTCTTTTTTCTCTGATTTGCAGTTTTTCTCAGTTATCAATATCTTATATGAGGTGATGTTATTATACTTATTATAGTGACCATATTTGATCGATTACGGAAACAACAGCAAATGGATTGATTTGCCGTTGCCCTAAAGACGCCATTAGGCGTGATGGGAAACAATGGCAAAGAAAACCTATCTGCTGTTGCCCTAAGACGCCACTAGGCGTAATGGCCACTGACTGCTTTGACGGTCGGTGGCTAAGGACGGAAGAAGAAGAAGAAGAAGAAGACAAAGGGTTGGAATGATTATGCTATTTATCAGATATCTCGATAAAGATGTGTGAGCACCTGGTTAGTAAAACCAATGAATTATTCTGGTAGTTTATTTCTATTTCTCTGACTGTTTACCATCCAGTTGTGAATTACTGCAGTCACTTTATATGTGTCCTGTTTAACTAAGTGGATACATGCTCATCTTATTAGGTAAATTAGACTTTATTTAAGCTGCCTGTGTCTTCTAGATTTTCATATTATGTCTTTGGAAATTTAAAGTACAGAAATATTATGCTCACCAGCAAGGAGACTAATTTAGGGTTGTGCACTGGGCTGGTGACCTCATCATGTAAAACAGATTGCCACAGAAACCACTGCTAAATGAGAGTGTGAATGGATGATGCATGCTTCCTGCAGGGTAACCATCTTCAGTGGTTGCTCCATGCTCAGTAGGGATTGCAAAGGAAGATGATGATGATTTTCACCAGCATCTGATTGGCTGAGTGGATAGAGCACTTTCCTCTAGAGGGACATTTACCTGGTAGTGTCACACGCAAGTCTACCCAACTGTAAATGAGTATTTGACCCTGCTCTTGAGTTAGAGAACTCAAAGGCAGGGAGGAAGGGATTGGTCACCCCCATCTAATAAAACTGGACCCAGTATTGTGAAGTTTCTAACACTTCAATCCCATATGGCAGTTTCTGCTGTGATACTACCTTTGTCATTACTTTTAAACAAAGCACTCCTCCAACAGCCCTGGTTGATGTTAACATTTAAAAACTAGTTAACAATCACATACTGCATACATGCCACACCTCGGAGATGAAAAACCTGTAAAAAAAAAATTCAAAAACCCTGTACAAAGACCCGCAAATCTGTACCAAAAAAAAAAAAAAAGGTATCAAAAGAGTTAATGCATGTAAAAAATGTTTCAATTACAGCTGCATTATAATTGAGGCATGGGGACTTTGCCTTTTAAAGCAAGTCTTCATTTATTTTAAAACTCAAACAATAAATGTCTGAGTTTATAAAATGTAAAAATGATGTGATCGTGTCATCACTTGGTCTATTTCTGTGCTTAATTATCACTAACAGACCAGGAAATCCTGTGTTTGATAGGACCTTATAAATGATGACACAGTAATTAGGGTTATCGGTTAGAAATCCTAAACTCAAACTTTAACCTTAACGACGTTCACCACGTACAAGGATGACATCGAAGAAGACGTTCCACTGTTCTCACAACTAATTTTACTACCTCATTATTATTATTGCAAAGAGAAAAATTAAACTAAACTATATTTTCCTGTTATATGAAATGGAATGGGGAAGTTTCTAGGGCGGTTTAGAATTAGTTCAATAAATATTTGATGTAATTTTAAAAATAATAAAATCATGTTATCTTATAAATTTTAAAAAAAATAAAAAGTTCATAATTTGCTACAAATATATAAACTGGCGCTAGCGTAATTTATTCAGTGATAGTGATAGCCAGTGATATTAATTAATTATTTAATAAAATAACTCACTGGATGATCGAAATAATGATATATCCATGAAAGGAAAATCAGAATGATTTTAAAGAAAGGAAATTAAAACATAGAAGAGAAGTAACTCCAAAAAAACTTTTCCAGGTGCTCTGATCGGTTAAGATACAAATTAGCCTTGTTTTCGTGATTTTTTCCCGTTTCATATTTCTTTTTATATTATTATTAAAATGTACATTTCTTACGCAGATTCTACAAGTTTTAATGAAATCAAGTAATATGTAGTGTTATTTATTTTTTTTTTTTAAATACAGTTTTGCCTTGTTTTGGTGAGGCTCGTCCCTTTCAACCTAGTCGGTTATATTAGGGCGCATGTCCAAACATAAAAGACCCTTAGGTGTAGGCTTCTTTACCATTTTTTTGTTGCTTATAAGCAGCTGTAAATAATAAATTATGCTCATTGCGACATAATCGTTAAAATAATCAGTAACATGCTGGCTGCCGTCAGCATTAGCTAAAAATGATACATGAACGACACACCACATGGACCCTCACAAATCCTGCATCAGTTGAAAAATAGGCAGCTTGATTTTATTGGTTGATTTTTTTTATTCACGTGGCCTAACATCTCGCCCAATCTCATGACGCAAATATCTATGGTGTAGCGCAAGATGATTGATTTAAATATATTTAATAATTAGGCGAAAAAACCTGTACAGAAATTATGTATGGGGCGTACACATCTGAAAATGCAAAAACCTTGTACAGATTATGGGTAAACCATAGCGTGTGGCATGTATGATACTGCTCACCAGAACTTATGCTATATTATCAGTGCCTTTGTTGTCTTTTTCTGTCTATTTTTTTCTATCATTCTATCTCCCTATCTTCTGTCTCTATGTGCCTGCTCTTCTGCTTGTTTTTTTTTTTTAAACATTTAAACAAATAAAGAGGAGAAACCTGAGGCCTGTAAACAATAAATAAATAAATATTACACACATAATAAAGGGAGGCGGTGCCTAGTTGGCAAGGAGGATAGTGTGATTCGCTTCTGTAGCTAAGGGGTGGTGCCATTTGGAAGGTACTGGGTTCAATTCTCTGACAAACCTCTCACTTCTGTTGTTTTTCTGTTGTCTAGTTTTCTACTTTATTTTTTCATGAATGCCTGAAACATACCTTTATGTGTGTAATATTTATTGATGCCTGTTTTTTCATCTGGCTGTCTTTGTTTCTGTCTATTTTTCATCTGTTGATTAAGTTGCATTTCCTTTTTCTTGTAGCTCTTCTTTACTATTATTCCCCTTGTCCAATTTATTAATTTGCTTACTGGTTTGCTCCTCTGCCAGGGCAATGATGATGTTTTGGGTTGTGCTGGAGATACTAGTGGGAAAATTGTTGCCTTCAGTGCTCACAATCCTGTTAGAGATACACCAGTCATGTATACTGACACGGTAGGTACAGGGGTTAAAATTGTTGTTGTTGTTCTTTAACTATGGCTACCGTGCTTGTCGTTCATTGACAGCCAACGCCAAGATGAAAAATTTGGTTTTTCCCTCCTTGTTAACATGACAGATGTGAGAGACTGCCATTTTGGAATAGGAGAGAGCACACACATGCACATTTGTAAAATTTGACACTTTTTGATTTACTACATTTGGACTGATTGGGGATGCAAAATGATGCCATATTAAGATATCAGAAATTAAAATTATTATCTTAAATTAACAACACTGTATTTCCTAACCCATCAGAGGGTGAAGGGCAGATATTTTTCTTCAATGAAGAAAAAATAAGAAAGATTCTTGGCATTTTCTAGACCAGTGGTGGCCAAGCTAAGGTTGGCCGAGGGCCAGATTATGGTAAAGGGTAACACCAGAGGGCCAGGCCTATAAAATCCTTAAAAAATAACGTTCTGAGATTTAGTTTTACATATATAATGAACCACGTACAGAAAGCAACGGCAAACTACTGTACTGCACATCTGCCAAGACATGTATACCAGTCTTCGGACTGAAATTACTGTAAAAAAAAATATAATGAATCTGTTGTTTTAATTTGTTTTGTAATTTGTAATATGACATGTAATTATTTATTTCAAACATACATTTGTGTGTTATTTCATTGTGAAGAGTGTGGCTTATCAAAACTTTTCACCAGTGATTTGAAGTCTACTTCCATTTGTGACGTAGCAATTCTGAGAACATGGGATAATACAGAGTCAGTTAATCTGTTTCTGGTCTTGGATTTGATAAGCTTCATGGCAGAAAATGTTGTCTCACAGAGATATGTGCTACCAAATATAGAGCACACTTTTAGCGCCCATTTTCTCAGAAGTGGGTAACGTTCCTTTGGTAGTAATTTCCACAAATCAGCTCCAGTTGCTTCTGTTGTGTTGATGAATGGGTCACATTGGAGTTCACATAACTGTAATTGTAGTTCTGCTGGCTGAGACTCCACTGTGCACTTGAATGGGTTGTTAAAAAGTTCCATTTGTGGACGAAACATCTCAAAATCTTGAAATCGACGATCAAACTCAGAAATCAGCTGTTCAATGTCATCTGTGTACCTCCTGAAGTTAACACTCTCTTTCTCAGACAGCTGTTTACAACAAGGAAAATGAAACAGGTCATTCTTTTGCAAAGACAGACTAAATAGGCTCAGTTTCTTTTTGAAGCCATCAACATAGCCCATCATTTGAAAAATTGTTTGCCTTTTTCCTTGTAACTGCAAATTCAGTACATTCAAATGTTGTGTTATATCTGTGAGAAATGCCAAGTGCTGAATGAAATGAATATCTTTGAGTTTATTTTAAAGATCAATTGAACATGGTAAGTTGTCTCGCAGGAAGTCAAATATTTCATCCTTCAGTTCACAAAATCTTATTAAACATTTTCCTCGACTAAGCCATCTCACCTCAGCATGAAGCAGGAGATCACCGTAAACAGAATCCACTTCTTCTAAAAATGCAAGGAACTTCCTGTGAGTTAGAGAGCTGTGTCCTCCTCTGATCAAATTCGTTATTTTCACTACAGTAGCCATAGTGTCATTTAGGTTTATGGATTTTGCACAAAGGGCCTCTTGGTGAACTATGCAATGTAATGTAGGCACGTCAATTTTATTTTGCTTCAAAAGTCCAACAAAACCAGTATTTTTCCCAACCATAGCCTTGCAACCATCGGTACACACAGCAGACAATTTTTCAAACCCACCATATTCTTCCATGGCATTTTGAACTGCAGAAAATATGTCATCCTTTTTACTTGTACCATGCAAAGAGCAAACTTTCAGTAATTCTTCAGAAACAGTAAAGTCTTCCTGGATCACTTTAACAAAAATAAGAAGCTGGCTGGTCTGTGATGTCTGTACTTTCATCAATCGCCAGTGAAAAGTATGGACAATTTTCAATTAAAGATTTCAAGTTCTGGGACAAATGCAAACTAATATCTTCTGTTCTCCTAGCTACGGTTTGTTTTGAAAGAGGTACATTTTGAAATTCTTTTACTACTTTTTCTTCATTGAACGCTTCTGCCATTTGAACTGCACACTTTTTCACAAACTCTCCATCAGTAAACGGCTTTTTTGCTTTTGCAAGCTCATAACTAATCACATAGGACGCCATGAGCGATGATTCCTGAATCTTATTTACATGACTAAATATACTCTTTTGCTGATTCAGTTTTTTCTTGAGTTGTTCAATCACAAGCTTTCTCGACTCGCTGCTATGCTCGTCGTTGTTTTTTTCTGATGATTTGTGATGTAGTGACGTTTCAAGTTATATTCCTTCACTACGGCTAACACTTGGGCGCAAACTAAGCACTGAGGTTTATTATCCTTATTGAGAATGAACAAATAATCGAACTCTTATTCTGATTTAAATGCGCGATTTTCACTGTCCACTTTTCTATACTTAGAAAACATTTTTACAAATGCAAACTCTTATACATGAAAACATGAAAACGTGCACAACAGCTACAAGCCCAGAAGTGTCACTGGCTGATTTATACTTAACACACTTCACAAGACCAACTGTGCACCTCAGCTCCTTCCTATAGAAATGTACCTACCATCCACCCCCACTCCCACGAATCACTTTCCCATACCGATGCTAAAGACAAAGCAACATCATTGGATCTCAGAGACTTCCGACCACAGAAAAGATATGTCATTGCTTTCAGTTTCTCATTATCAAAGTAGGTACCGACACTGTCTTCGCCTGTCCACGTGCACGATCAGAGATTTTACGTTATCATTTCCGTTTTGTCGGCACTAACTAGTAGAGCTCACTTGGTATGATAGAGAGAGAGAGAGAGAGAGAGAGAGAGAGAGAGAGAGAGAGAGAGAGAGAGTTGGTGGTGTTGTGGGAGGTGGGGAGATGTAATCGTACATTTTAGGTCTTTTTGGTTTTGTTTCTGGTGCCTGTGCATTCTATTTTGTAATGTTTTTTTTAGCACAGTGGTCGGAGTATACAGTAATTTTCAATCAACAATAAGAGGCCGGCCAAAACAGGTTGGCAGGCCGGTCAAAACTGGTTGGCGGGCCGGATCTGGCCCGCGGGCCGTAGTTTGGCCACCTCTGTTCTAGACTATAGATCTAAGCTTTTTCTGTGGCTTATCTGCCATTCTGAAACTTGTTGAGCTGGAGTCATGAGATTCACTTTCTTTACTGGCTATTCTATACTGGCTTGTCATGCTTTTAAGGGGAGCTGCTACAGTAAAATGCTACTTTCATAAATAACTGTGGGCTTTCAATACAAATGCAAAGGGCAGGTGTATGACAGTAATAGCTATTTATACCAATGCATTTGATGGCTTAAATCTATTGGTTGCCATGGAAATGGTGGCCATGTTGGATTTTACTCCTGTATTTCAGTTCCTTGAAGGCTTTTTTTTTTTTTTATTTGTTGAGTTATGAGCACCAAAGTTGAAATTGGAGCTCATCATTATATTTAAAACTGTTGTCGGATTAGATTTTAGATAACTTAAATAAATCCTGAGATATGGAACTTTAAATTTTACATATTTAAATGGTAATCATTTTTTTTTAAATTTTACAACCTTATTTGAAATGAATCAAAATTTTATAAGATATAGAAAATGGGATCTGACAACAATGTTATTAGTCAATGGAAAGTATCTGTGTTAAATCTTAGACTGATTGACTAGAAAATATGCAAGTTATTAGAGCATTACTAACATAAAACAAGGTTCTGAGAAAATCATGATTTTCTTCATAGAAAAACCAAATAGTTTTAAGGAAATACAATTTACAAAATTAAAATACACCTACATATAATGTGTTCTGACAAATGATTTTGATATATTTAAATTTAAGAGAATATAATTATCTGAATGTAGACTAATCCCAATTTTTATTTTTGTTCTATTTTGACAAATTGTACTGTAGCTCCTCCCTTTAAAGGATCTTCACATCTGGTTCCAAGCTAGAATGGAAAAATTAGGAGGGGTGGCATATTGTGCATTCCTCAGCATCCAAAGAGGCCCTCCAATTATGCAAGGCTAAAATTATGTGCTCTGGTTATAGGTTCTCAAATGAAATCATTACATTCTGCACAGAGCAACTTCCCAGTTTCCTTCACCACTTTTAGTTAGTTTTATCAATATTTCAATTATTTAGTTTTTGTGTAGACAAAGAAAGTACAATAACATTAAACTCAAGAATATCAGATAAATCTATCTACCATAAGCAGTCCAAGAGTCATGGAATAGTATGTACATTTGCGTCACACTTGCTAAAACACACAGAGCTTTTGATAAGAATGTATTTTGACATGATTCCTATTTCCTTTTTTCACTGATTTAACTATGAAACTATCCATAAAACAAAATAAATACAGCTGAACCATCTTTATGAAACTATAATGAGAGGATATCTGCAGCTGAAAAATTCTGCTTTTTCAGTGTGTAGGTCTACATAAATCTTATAATATTGACTCTAAGAAAGCACTTTAAAGTGCTTCCTGTTCAATAAGCCAAATTAATTCACAAAATCATGTCGCAAATGCTGCAACGTATCTATGGCACATTTTGAAATACACTGCAAGACACAGTCAATGGTTAAACAAATTACAAGTGCCTAAGCCTAGGCTTGACTTATTCAAGAAAAGATTATCTTATTGTTATTGTTGATCAGAATCGACCTCACTGCACTCCAGGCAAACCCATAGGTGCTCAGTCTTCCTCAGCAAATGTAGAAGAGTATGATTGCTAATTGTACCTGTAGCACGCTGGTTGTACATATCACGGATGTATCCTCTCTCACGTCCATCTCTGCTAGTCCCACGTTTGATGCCAGACTCCAACAGTCTCAGCCTTGTTGATTCATCCATTGCAGTGTCATTATCTAGCAGACGATCATTAATTGCTCTTAGTATCTCTCCTTTATCCATGTCCAGTGTCCCCACTATGGGTGCTCTTAAGGCCAGTCTGTCAGCTCTCTCATTGCCTGCATGACCAGGACAGTAGATCCACACCAGTTCTTGAAGACTTGAGGATTCTATTGATGTTTTCCATTTCTGCCGTAGCCATCCATGCTGAACTTTCTGAAGCATGGCTTGAGAGTCTGACAATATAACTGCCCTGGTTGATGGAGTTTCAGACAGCCATCTCAGTGCTGCAGTAACTGCCTCTACCTCCATTCTCATGCTGGAGGTTGTTGTCATATAGGTTCCACTCTGTTCAGCAATGACCCTGCCCTTTATTCTCACAGAGAAGCCCCATCCTGAATTCTCACTATGCACTACAGACCCATCAGTGTACACAATGGCATCATCATCCCCAGCATGATGACTTAGCTGATTAATCTCCAGCTCTGCTTTTCCATTGCCCGAAGATCTGCACTCTCTGCCAAAGCTAATGATGACCTGCTGGTAGTTTATCCAGTTCTCCCTCGACTTACTCCACTCTTCCCCTTTGGATATTTTTTTCAACCCTGGTCACCTGACCAATCGTAGCCTCTGCCTGTGCCATCCATGACATCCCCCTCTTTATTCTTGCTTCTTTGATGTCAGCTACGTTCTCATGTAGGGGTTGCCATTTGTCAGTGGTTACCCTCATATAGACTTTTACCTGGGCCATCGCATATCTGGATCTAATCAACAGCAATCCGAGCATGTATCTCATTGTCACAATGGGGGTATCATGCGTACAGCCCAAAACTAGTCGCATCCCTTCATTTTGAATGCGTTCCAGTCATTCACATTGTGATACTGACAGTGTGAGTATTCCTAGCCCATACTCGATTACTGAAATCACGAGCTGATGATACAGGAGAAACATTAGTCTCTGTTGCAAGCGCAAAAAGCTTATCTTACTCTACAGCTTCTTTGGAACAATCTTCCATATGACCATAAAGACATGCTCGGTCCCTATTCATACAGTTGCAGAGTTTTGTAATGCTTCTTTAGTACTGATTACACACCCCCCTAATCTTTTTATGCTTCCATATAACTATATAATATCGTATGTAGGTTTAAATTATGATTTTTGGCATTTTCAACACATTTTATTTCTTGATTATAATTAGATACTGTATGCTGTTATATTACTTTTACGGGAGCCACACTGGTGTAATAGTTACCACATTGCGTTGGCGATCAGGCATTCAAGGTTCAAGCCCGGGCGTGGGCATGTGAAGAAGTGTCATCGACCGGGATTTTGACATTCAGTCACCTGAACAGTTCCCAAGATAAACCCTCTGTGGATGGGAAGGAGTGAAGCTCCTGACCAGGTTGAAAGGAAAGTTCACAGGCTCCCCAGCCTCGCAATGACCTGTCATTGGGCCGAAGGGCTGAAAGCCCAAGTGCCGCTGGTTAAGAAAAAGAAAAAATTACTTTTACAAACTGCATTACTGAAATTAATATTTGCAATGCATGTGAGAATAAACAGATTCAGTATAAAAGATGAGAGAAATGAAGGGCAGAATGTTAGATTGGCATATATGCCCAATTCCCAACCCATTGAACATAAAGCTTGCTATTTCATACTTAAAAACAATTATTTTTTAACTTGTCAGGCAGTAACACTGACAACTAGGAACTTCAGTGATGGTGTTCTCTCCTGTACTTTTCAACGACCAATTAGTGGATCAACTAATGGGCGTGCAGATGTGAACAGTACAAGGACACTGTTGTTTGCAAAAGGAACAGCCTCTGTTAGTAAGTATTAGAACAGGGTGATTGAAAAATCACTTCCTGTTTTTAAACTTTTATTTCCTCACTTGTACCCATTGGATATGCATGAAACAAACTGCAATCTAAGGAGCAATAACTGTTGTTTGACAAATAAGTTTTTTTTTTAATTCCCAGAAACAACATAATAACATTTAAACTTCCAATAAACTCACATTGCAAGAGATAGTTTTTGTTGCTTAACTAGGACTGTTGAGCTTCTTGCTCTTTAGCAGCCAATACCAAGTTGAAGACTCCTTGGTATTATCTACACTGTAGATCTAGGCTTTTCCTGTTGCTTTTCTGCCATTCCAAAACATGTTGAGTTGAAGTCATGAGCTCCAGCTTCTCCAGCTAGGCTTGCATTTAAAGGATCGTCACATCTGATCCCAAGCTAGGAGTAAGAAGTGCATGGCATACTGTGCATTCCTCACCATCCAAGGATGCTCTCCACCTATGTAGAGCTAAAATACTGTACTCTGGTTCCGGGCTCTTCCAAGGAATTGTCACGTCCTGCACAGACACACTTCTTAGTTTCTCCTGCCTATCACTGGGTCCATAGTGAGGTCCTCCTGCATGCAGTCAGCCAGGTCAGTGTCAAAGAATCATGTCTGGGACTCAAGTGACTTCTCTAAGCTTTAGTGTGCAATGCTGGGTTCCCAACAAGTTTCACCACAGGGGAAATCCCTGGAAGTGTGTGGATGATTTCAAGAGTCAGTGAGGATGTAATTAGCCTCACAGATATATGTTCACTTCCACGTACATGTATTATGGCATTGTACATAGCTGGTGGTCATATAAGGATGACTTTAGATGTGCCTCCATGCATTTGCAAGAGATGGCAAAAATTGCCTGAAATCATGTGTTGAAATAACCAGATGTCATGTTGAGTTATGTTAATGGGATAACACTTTATATATTAAAATTGCAGTTAATTGTCTTTATTGTGGTTTTTATTTCATATAAATTAATTGATAGGAGTGAAGAACAGCAATTTTAAAATAGGAATTGGATTTTCAGTCACTCTGTATACTTCACACCACTCATAAGAACATTATCTTTTATAAATTCTCATTAGCATTTTAATGTTTATGGGTGATAGAATGAAAGATACCGCTTCAATATGATTGAATTATTTTATCCATTTCACAGGTGCAACAAATGCAGCAACAATTAGTTATCATGGAGGTAACAGATATGTGTCTGATGCACAGGTGACAGTCAATGATAAAGTTGATTTGGGAGCCCGGAACCTGGATTACCCTCTTATCAAGGCTCATGGTGAGTTTCATACTAAATTGCTTGAACCATTTTCGCTAACACTTTCTTACTGCTTGAAACCAAGTGATTTAGTTTCTTTAATAATGAAGAAAATGGAAAAGAAAACACACACCATGATGATCAAATAAAATTAAGAATTAAAGTTACCCAAGAAGCTGGGAAAGAAGTAAAAATTAGAACATTATCCACCAGTAAAATCATAAATATCAGAAAAAAGTTATTGACAAAATATTAGTAGCACAAATAAAAAAAACCCAATATGGAAGCATATTTACAATTACCAATTCATGTTAGACAAAAGCACTAATAATAGACAGTGCAAAAATACCAGTTCATGTAAAATGTGCACACAGTATCAAAAATCGAGTAAAGGTATAGTGAAGATCTAGTTATGCATGTTTGCTAATATCAAATTAAGAATAAGTTAAATATAAGCCCACTTACCCTCAGTTTTCAACCCCCTCCCCTTTTTTACCTCAGTCACAACAGGTATGAAGGTTCTACAATTGTAGGAAATAACCTCGCCTCACACACACAAACAGATAATCAGACATAATAATCTGTATGCAAAAAATGATGAGGGGGAAATAAAGCCATAAACAAATAGTAGCAGCTGAATATACTAAATAACATTTTAGACCCTGTATATCCTAATTACAACCAATCTGGGACTAATTATAACCTATCAGGGGTTGAACAGAATTTGTTTCCATTTGTTAAAAAAAAAAAATTATAAAGTTTAATTCTTTTTTTCTAGTTAAAAAAAAAAAAGAAATATAAAAATTGGTCTGAATTCTAACGATAATATATTTTAAAATTCCATGATCAGAAGAGGTTTACCAAAGTGCACACTTATTACATGAAATACTCCCAACCTTTGTCTCACAGGCAGTCTCATGATAGCAGCATGGATATTTTTGGCTAGTATTGGTATTGTCTTGGCCAGATACTACAAACCTGTATGGAAAGGTCTCATCTGTTCAGAAAAAGTGTGGTTTCAAGTAAGTACTCCTCCATTCACAAAGCAGATGTAATAAAATTGAGATTGTTGAACCAACAAAACCTACATCATTTAAAAGAGTCTTATTAAATCATATACATGTCATCTTCACATTGAAGGTTGACTGTCATGTCTGGTAATAATTTACTGTCTCTTGCTTTGATGCTACTAATTTCATCTTCTCATCCTTATTTTTTTCTTTTATATTTATTAGTATTATATGTCTATATCCTTTTTATCCAAACACACGAAAACCAAAATATTCTGAAAATAAAAAGTTTCTAAAGGCTACCTTTGCCTACTTTATGATCACGTTGGGTAATTTCTGACTATATTTTATGACATTGAGCTCTTTTTTAACATACTTTGGGTGACTTGGGCTAATTTGGGCTACTTTTCTAATGTGATTCGGGCGACATCTGAAAACTGAAAAAAATCTGGTTTTCAAAACAAAGATGTACTCAAGGGTTTTGGATAAAAGATACAGACCAGTATATGTTTTATTGTCATCTTCTTCTTCCATCCTTAGCCATCGACCGTCAAAGCAGACAATGGCCAATCACGCCTAGTGGCGTCTTTAGGGCAACCACAAATTAATCTTTATTTGTTGTTGTTTCCGTAATCAAAGTGACTGGCAAACAGGTGATCAGCCCATTGTGCTTTATTGTCATAATTATTTCTAATTACTTCTTATCAATATTATTTTGCAGCTACACAGAATATGCATGATTCTTGTGTTTTGCACTACTGCTGCCGGCTTCATCATTATCTTTATTGAAGTTGATGGGTACAGTGATGTAAGTATGAGAGTTGTCACACACCATCCTCATCACGAAAGTTTACTTACTGTGTGTCTGTATTTGTTGTAATGCTTCATGCTCATTAACCTCATATTAATAATGCTTACCTCTCAACCTCCTGAGATAAAAACCAAAAACATTTTAAAAAAACCTGTATGCAATACCAATAAAGACCTTAAAAAGTACAAACGAAACCTTACACAACAGTTTTTATAATACAGAAGATGAATAGTTTAAAAAATAGTTAAAAAAAACAAAAACAAATGTACTCATTTTTAGCTAAAATTAACAACTTAGAACCGTACTTAAAAAACCTGTACAAACTGCTTGTATGCCTGTACATGGACAACAATTTTAAATTCCTGTATGGATTATCCCTTCCCTGTACAAGTTGGCAGATATGATAATGTAATAAAAATAATAATAGATCCTTCAGCCATAACTGACTATGGGAATGTGCCCCTGAAGTGACAGCCCTCGGCTGCTTATTTTCCTAGTGTTCCTTTCAACATTTTCTCCACTCTTCTGCTTGCTATGAGAGCTTCTTTTTGCCCAATCTTAGGTGGCGCTGTAGAGAGCATCACCACTTGGTGCAATAGGCAGCTTCATCCTCCCAGGTTGCTGGATTTATATCCAGTGCCCTCATGTCTCTCTTGCACACATCTCTCTTGCACACATCTCTCTTGCACACATCTCTCTTACACATATCTATGATAATACATCACTAGTGGAACACTAGAATGTTGTTGTGCTTATATGAGCAGCAGAGAAACACTATATTCTAACAGGCATGTTGTAGGTGGCTAAGGAGGCTAACTGGAGGGGCTGGCTACACTATCCTGTGGAAATTGAAGCTAAAAATCTTCATCAACATGAACTAGTCAATTATACATGCTACTTTACAGCAGAATAGACAAAGTTTAAGGAATAGACATAAACAGAGTTTGGGAAAACAGACAGTCATATCAAAATAAGAATACGCAAGAGGAGTTTTCACTGCTTTGGGGAATATTTGAACAATTTTAAATGTCAAACCAACAAAAATATGAATTTTCAGTTCAAACTTTTATGGCAAGATCATCAATGTAAACGGGGATCCCGTTACACACCCATCGACGCATATTGGGAATATGGTGTTAAGCCCATATTCTCTTGACAATCAGCACACTAGGGGTGATGTGGTCAGCATCACACTGGCTACCTTAACCTTCTCAGAATTGCTCTGATACCCAGTTCATGAGGCTGGGTCGACCCCAGAGCCGTTTGCGGTCTTTAAAATCCCTCCTCAACTAGGGATTGAAACATGGACTACCGAGCTAGGAAGCCAGTTCACTAACCACTACAATACCGAGGCTCCCAAGATCACCAGTGTAGAATTGAAATATACCAGGGGAAAAAGAGGTGAGAAAAAGATGCTGGTAATGGATGGAATACCCATTGAGGAAACCAGTAAACTGTAGATAACACTACAGCGCAGTCCTTGATCTAGAGTCCCCAGGTAGGAGAAATAGACGAAGTCCCAAAAACACAAGAAGAAGTGAATTGGAGACAGACAAAAGAGGATAAGAAGTCATTGAAAGACCTTGAAAGGATGGCACAGTACATGAACACTTGGTTATGAATTAGTTGAAGGTGTATGCTCCAGAGACCTTGTGTAGTTTCCAGGGTTCTTTGAGGACATACATTAAAAATAGGTCTACTGCATGCTCTGGCATGTCGTAAAAATGTGACTAATATGAGGTTGTGTATGTGACTGGCAACCTCATTATGTCAAACTAATTGCTACATGAAGTACTGCGGCAAGAGCATGTGCATAATTTTGGGGTAGGCGGCTTCCTGTAAGAGGGCAATGTAATCAATGATGAATGAATAACTAGTGCAGTTTGATTCATTCATCATGTGACATATTCTCTCCAGAATGTTGTCTCCATTACAGCTGCTTTGAATGCATCACGATTCTGGGCATGTTGAGCTGCATCAATAAAAGACAAGTTCAGACTCTCTGTGATTTCCTGGGTCCACCGTCGTCTAGGTCGACACCTTTCCCTTTTTCCTGGGACCATGCCTTCCATCACTAATTTTTGCAGACTATTATGTCTTTTTATATAACCGAAACATTTTAGCTTCCTTATTGTGATGGTATTTAGGAGCCAATTTTCCTCTACGTTTAGTGAGTGCAGTACTTCTCTGTTGGTCTTTTTTTCTGTCCAGGGTTTTTTCACGTGCAGTTTGATACAAAATCAAAATCATTTACTGGCTATTATGCAAGCTATGTTTGTAGTTAGAAAAAAAAAAATGGTAAAGGATCCCGTTACACGCCCATTGAGGCATTTTGGGAATATGGTGTTAGGCCCATATTTTCTCGACCATCGGCACACTAGGGGTGATGTGGTCAGCATCACACCAGCCACCTTAACCTTCCCAGAGTTGCCGTGGTACCCAATTGGGGCTGGGTCGACCCAGTAGCCATTTGCGGCCTAAAACAAATCCCACCTCATCTGGGGATCGAACCATGGACCACTTAGCTAGGAAGCCAGTGCACTAACCACTATGCTACTGCAACCAGTCATGTGCTCTTGAAGCTGCGGTTTCTGTAGCTATTTGTTTTACATGATGAGGTTGCCAACCTCAAGCACAACCTCTCGTTAGTCACTTTTATGAAAAGTCTGAGGGAGCAGTAGTAGTCCTAATAATTCTCATTAGAGGCCCCCTGGGAGCCATGGTAGTGCAGTGGTTAGTGCACTGGCTTCCTAGCTCGGTGGTTCATGGTTTGATCCCCAGTTGAGGTGGGATTTTTTAGACCGCAAACGGCTCCGGGGTCAACCCAGCCTCATGAATTGGGTACCAGAACAACTCTGGGAAGGTTAAGGCGGCCGGCGTGATGCTGACCACATCACCCCTAGTGTGCCGATGGTCAAGAAAATATAGGCCTAACACCATATTCCCAATATGCATCAACGGGCGTGTAACGGGATCCTTTACCTTTACCTTTTCAGAGGCTCCCTGGTGCTAAATGGGACACTGCATCAGCATGTAATAAATGTTATCTACAAAGCAGTTGCTGTTAAATACCAGATATGCAAATGATTAGACTGTGTTTTTTTTTTTTTAAGTTATATGCTCCACAGTGAGTAGACATATACTGATAATGAGGATTATGTGAGCATGCCTCCCAGAACAAGAAGAAACCGGAACCAGTTTAGTATTTACAAACTCTGAATGAATGCATGTAAGCAGGATTTGTACCTGATCTAAGAATAAAACACAGGGTTTCTTAACCTTTTATTTTATTGGTGCATGGACCTCTTTGCCCAATGGGCTGATCACCCGTTGGCTTGTCACACCGATTACGGAAACAACGGCAGATGGATCTATTTGTTGTTGCCCTAAAGACGCCGCTAGGCGTGATGGGAAACTACAACAGAGAAAATCAATCTGCTGTTGCCCTTAAGACGCCACAAGGCGTGATGGCCTCTGACTGCTTGGTCGGTCTTTGGCTAAGGACGGAAGAAGAAGAGAAGAATGGACCTCTTTGATTGTCCAATGAAAGCTGTGGACCCCTCTGTCTAATGAAAGCTATGGACCCCTTTGTCTAATGAAGGCTATTGACCACTTTGATTGTCCAGTGAATGATATGGGCCTTTCTTGGAAAAAAATGTACTTAAAAGCATAATAAAAAACTTGACATTTAAAATTGTAGGTTATGTACATGGACCATCTAGAATCCATTCATGGAGCCCCAAAGTGCCCAAGGACCACAGGTTAAGACACCTTGATCAATCAGAACTATCGCACATAACTGCATTTATATAGCAAGATGGTGTCTGACTAAATACATGATTGCACAGTTTTTGTCTACTTTTTCAGATTAATGAAAGCAGAGAGTTTCTAGTTGGTCACCCAATCATTGGTATTATTGTCATGATATTGACTGTTCTTAATGTAAGTATCTGCTGGTATATTTAACGTTTTGCGAGGTGTTTTTAAAACATCTTTTTTTATTTTGCTGTTACTTTGTACCAAAAAAAAAAAAACACCACATACACCATTAATTCCTTTTTTGCTCCCTATGTTACATGGTACCACCTTTACAGTTGGTCCCTTTGCAGGAAGCCTGCACCAAAGCATCCATATTTGTTAACAGTGGTGATTTCTGTAGCAAATTGTTTTATGTGACGAGGTTGCATGCCCCATGCACAAACTCACATTTCTCGCCTCTTGCAATGTGCCTGAGGGAGCAGTAGCCATATTCTTTCTTTGTCTCCTCAGAGACCTCTAGGAACTACACAGGTTAAAAGATGCGCCCAAAAAAAAAATCGATTTTCAGAATTTTTCAGTTTTCAAATGTTCAGATAAAAGGATGGACCTGTAACTGTGAAACAGATGAAACTCAAGTCAAGATTTCAAAATTGACAACTTTGGATTTTTTATTTCGATTTTGGTTTCTTGTAATTAAGAAAATAATATTTCAATGGGGATATTATAATCTTTCATCCTTTCTGTTCTGATGACTTTTTCTCCTCACCGATTTCAATTTTGGTTTTATGTAATTAAGAAAATAATATTTCAATGGGGATAATATAATCTTACATCCTTTCTGTTCCCATGATTTTTTCTTACCACCAATTTCAATTCTGGTGAGACTTCTTCAGCTCTTTCCTCAAAGCACCAGTTGCTTTAGTTTTCTTTTCTTTTCTAGGATCTCTTTGTGAGAGTTTTCCTCTTGTCTCTGTAATGTTATGATGTATGTATATAATCATTACCTCGTCATCTACACAAGCACACACATGTTTCAGAAAGCACTCAGTAAAAGCATGTTCAGTTTGTAGCCATGTTTATTTACAGTATATCGTACATGTGAAGATTCGCATATTATTACAATGTGTGGTTCGTATTATTAATGTATTATATTACATCCCCCCTTTTTTGAAAAAAAAAAATGTGTGCAAACATTTCCAACGAAGTGTTTCATGTGAGAAAGGATAAGTATGTGTAATGCTCAGTGTGAGTATATATATGTCACTGTCTGTATCGGCTGGGAGGTGTCACTGTACGGCCAGAACGAGTGGTGTAAAGTGCTGGTGGTTCTGCGGAAGTCCCTGGTTTAGCTTGAGTTGGTTGTGATTTCGGCCTTGGCGCTTGCTGGTTTTGTGGGGCACCAAGGTCTGGAGTTACTGCATTGTCTGTTGAAAGCATGGGAATTCTCTGTTCTGTTGTATTCTGTGGGATTTCTCTTATGTCCACTCTGTTTCGCCTCAGGAGGTTGCTGCTGCTGTCTGGTCTTAAAGTATAGCTCCTGGTTCAGGGTTTCTGGAAATGATTGTTGCTTTTGACCATGTGTCATTGTTGTGGTTGTAGGTAGTCACATGCTGACCAGGATATAATGGTGGTAAGTCTTTAGCACATTTGTCATAGTTGGATTTCTGAACTTGCTGACGATGCTGAAGTTGATCATATGTGCTGTCTCTATGTTGTGGACGGAAGTGGACCTTAGATGGTAGGAGGTCTTTAATTCTTCTATCAAACATAAGTTCTGCTGGACTGTCGATCTTACTGTCTACCGGTGTTGTTCTCCATCTCAAGAGTGCTAGGTGTACATCCTCTGTTCTTGTTTTCTTCATGATTGACTTGATAGTTTGTATCTGTCTCTCAATGAAACCATTAGATTTAGGGTATCTAGGTGATGATGTTGTGTGTTTGATCTTCCAGTCCTTAGTGAAGTTTCTGTATGCTTGACCTGAGAAATGTGGACCGTTGTCTGATCTAATTTCATCTGGGATGCCAAACATGCTGCAATACTTCTTTGTAATGTCTGCAATAACAGCTGATGGTGAGGGTTGTGGAAGTTTCTCAATGATGGGAAATTTGCTGTAGTAATCAGCAATAATAAGATAGTCATTATTGTCGATTGAGAAAATATCAGTTCCTATAATGCTCCAAGGGCTCAATGGTATGTCTGATGGTATGAGAGGTTCTCTGCACTGCCTATTTGCATGTTCTTGGCAAATTGAACAGTTTTTTTACATAGTGTTTCTATGTCCTTGTTTATCTGTGGCCAGTAAACATCTTTCTTTGCTCTCAGTTGTGTCTTCACAATACCAAGGTGACTATTATGGAGCTGTTTTTAAGGATGATATCGCGTTGTGTTTTTCTGGTACAACAATGCGATCTCCTTTAAGGATCAGACCATCTTCGATGCTTAACTCGTCCCTCATCGAGTAGTATGGACGGATGTGTGTTGGAACTTCCCTGATAGAGCTTGGCCATCCATGGTATATCAGTTCTTTGAGAGAGTTAAGGATAGGATCTCTCATTGTGTCTTCTCTGATGTGTTCAAGCCGATTATCGCTAAACTTGACAAAATCAACTTTGATGTTTGGGGTAAGATCTGCTGTCTTGTTGGGGTTTGGTAGTCTGCTGAGAGCATCTGCAAGACCTATATCCTCTCCTGGGATATACTGAATATTAAAATCATAACCTTGTGTTTCCAATAACAGAGCTTGTAGTCGTGGTGGTGCTGAAGCTATTGGTTTTTTATGAATCATCTCAAGTGGCTTGTGATCTGAGAGAATTGTAAATGGGCGGTTGAAAAGAAATGTGTGGAAGCGTTTGATTCCAAAACGTACAGCTAGCATTTCTCTTTCAATGTTTGCAAGTTTCTTTTCGCCAGAACTTAATGATTTGCTTGCGTAAGCTACAGGACGAAGTTCTTTGGCATAGTGTCCTTCAGGATTTTTGTCTGGTTGCAAAAGTGCTGCTCCTAGGCCTTTCAGACTGGAATCAACCATGAGAAAAGTGGGTGCTTGCATGTCATAGTATTTCAAGCATGCATCAGATGATATGAGGGTCTTCAAGTGGTTGAATATGTGTTGGTAGTCTTCTGACCATTCATACGGAGTTTCATTCTGTAGTAGAGATCGCAAAGGTTCTGCAGCAGCTGACAAATTTGGTATGAATTGTGCTAGGAAATTGACAGCACCTAAGAATTGTTGCAGTTCCTTCTTTGTAGCTGGTGTTGGCATGTCATGAATATCTTCAACCTTTTTAGGGTCTGGTTTTACACCATTCTGGGTGTACAGCAATCCAAAAAATTGTATCTCCGTTGCCTTAATTGTACACTTTTTGCTGTTGAATGTTAGCCCATTGGCCTGTGCTACATGCATCAAGTTAATCAAGTTACGGTCGTGTTCTTGTTCTGACCTGCCGCAGACTACAATGTCATCCGCAATAGCCACTGTACCAGAACATTGCTCAACAATGTTGTCAATCTTCTGTTGAAAGATGTTTTGTGATACATTCAAACCAAATGGGAGTCTCTTGAAACAATATCTGCCGAATGGTGTTCGAAAAGTTGTAAGGAGTTGACTTTCCTCTGCTATCTCAACACTCCAGTATCCGTGTACAGCATATAGTTTGGAAAAATATTTGGCATTGTGGAATCTGTGAGTTATCTCTTCCACTGTATGCATTTTGTGTGGACAGCGCTTTAATAATAAATTCTTTAAGCGCCAAACACGGTGCATAAGGCAGAAACCAGTGCTCTCCAGGTTGTTCGTTGTGACGCCACTCCTCTTAGCTCTTGCACATTATTTAGGCCCAACGTTCTTCCTTCTCTTATTATTGTTCTTCTGAGTGTTTCTTTTGGTCTTCCTTTTATCCGCTTACCCTCAGGAACCCAAGTGAGCGCCTGTAGTGGTATTCTGTTGTTTTGCATTCGTAGGACATGACCGATATATGACCATCGTCTTTTCCTTAAATAGTCGGAGACATATTTCTGCCTAGAGTCTTCTCTTATTTGTCGATTAGTCTTGAATTCTTTCCAACTGATGTTCATGAGTTTTCTAAGACATTTGTTCTCGAATGTATTCAGCTTGTTCTCCAATGATTTTGTTATTTTCCAACTCTCACAGCCGTATGTTAACACTGAGATAACATTTGAATTAAACAGACGAAGCTTGGTATGTATATTCAATGATCGTAATTTCCAAATGTTAGATAATCTATTGAAGGCGCTAGCTGCCAAAGCAATTCTAGTATGGATTTCTCTTGTTGTGTCACCATCCTGAGTCATTTTACTGCCTAAATAATTGAAACTTTCAACTTTCTGTAGTTTTTCCCCGTTCAAGATGATATCAAAGGTCTCGTTAGAAAAGTTCATAGCTTTAGTTTTAGAGGCATTTATTTGGAGACCAATTTTAACCGAGAGATGACACAAATTATTTATTGCTTCTTGGGATTGTCTTGGTGTTGAACTTAAGAATGCTACATCATCTGCGAAATCCAGGTCCCCCAGGAATTTTCCATTTGTCCATTTTATACCCAATTGTTCATTGTGGGTATAGTTTCTCATAACCCAATCAATAGCTATTCCAAAAAGTAGTGGTGACATAATACAGCCTTGTTTCACCCCTGTTTCTACTGTTTAGACTGTTGTTTAAGTGTTTTGGGTCAAGGCAAACCCGAAGAGAACCATCCTGCTTCAGAACGGTTGTGATACTACTACACCAATCAGAATGCTCTTCAACCTTTCTAATAACATCATTCTGCACCATCTTTTCTAGTTCTGTGGCAAGTTTCTGTTTAACATGTATAGGATACTTTCTAGGTGGGTCTATCTTTGGCTCAGCGTTGTCTTTTAAAAAAGAATCTTGCCTTTCCTGGAAGTTTGCCTATTCTGTCGAACTGTTCTGGGAATCGCTGTTTAAGGTCATCTACTCCAGTGACGTGTAGAGTAAGATGTTCTTTTTTGTCAGCTTTAATGTTGTTAATAGTTACCACACTCAGCTTTTTGCACATTGGTAAACCCAAAATTGCAGGTCCTTCAACATCTACCAAGTAAAATGTTGACGATGTCCATTCAGAGTCTCTGTATAAACATTCAAGTGTTACTGCTCCGAAACAGTCTATACTTGTTCCATTGTAAGCTCTTAGCTTTGTCCTGCCACTCCTACTTTTTACATCCCTTGTGGGAAATCCTTGCTCATCCACCTTGTCAGGCATGATCTGTCTGAATATTCTTAAGGGTAGAGTGTTACCTTGGGCACCTGTGTCTATCTTGAACCGAATATATCTTTCTTTGTGCCTTTTAATTCCTGGTATTCGGAATTGTACCTTGCAGAAAGCCTGCGTTCTCTTTGGTTCATTACTGAAAGTTAGTATCTTCACAGTATCAAATGTGGAAGGATCACTTTCTTCACTGGAGTCAAGGTCCTCAGTCATCATAAAGTGTGTTTGTTTTGATGACTCTCTGCTGTGAAGGTTGTGTTGAGCACTGTCTTGTTTCCTCTTGAAACATAATTTTATCCAGTGGCCCCTCTTTCTGCAGTAATGACATGTAGAGTCTTTAGCTGGACAGTGGTTTTGTATGTGGTTTAGGCCACAACATTTACACATAGCACCTCTGCTTGTGTTGTGTTTTTTCTTGTTGCTTCGAACCAGTTGCTTTGTTTTGTTTGGGTTTATAGCTTTTTACTGCATCCACCTGGGCTGTTACTGTACCTTGCTGAATTTGTTTAATGTTTAGTGCTTGTGCCTCGTGTTTCCTGCCTTCATCCAGAAGTTGTTGTAAAGTTAGTGTATCACTCTGGCTCAGTATCCATTTCTGGAACTCTGGCATTGGTGTGCTGAGAAGGATCTATTCGATAATTCGCTCTTTTTCTTCTTCTTTGTTAAATTTGCTTTCTCCTTGATGCGAGTGAAAAAATCATCTAGACTTTCACCAGGTTTCTGTCGCAGGTGGTGAAGTTCTAATCTTGCCGCTCTAAAGTTCGTGTGCTTTATTATCAGACGTTTTTCAAATTCGTCCAATATGGCTGCGGGGTCTGTCGCCGACTCCACAGGCATGGCGGTAGCAAAACTGTTGTAAATTTTCAAACCTTCATCGTCCAATGCTTCTAGGATATATGGAGTTAGGGTTTGTCCTTCCAGACCAGTGGTCTTGGAATATAGATCTATGCGTTGGGGCCATAACAAGAAAGCTTCACTCTTATCATCTTGACCGGCGAATCTCATTTGCGGTGCGTTGCGATATTGTTTCGCCGCCATGGCTGACCTCGATGACGAAAATTAGCCGAATACTGTACTCACGTGTTATCGTGTAGCTGTTTTTTTTGCGTCAGTCCGGTATCGACCGCTGCCACCATGTAATGTTATGATGTATGTATATAATCATTACCTCGTCATCTACACAAGCACACACATGTTTCAGAAAGCACTCAGTAAAAGCATGTTCAGTTTGTAGCCATGTTTATTTACAGTATATCGTACATGTGAAGATTCGCATATTATTACAATGTGTGGTTCGTATTATTAATGTATTATATTACAGTCTCCTCCATGTGGCATTCCAGTCAATGGCATGTTTTTTTGTCTCTTATATTATCTGCTTATATTATTAGATTTGTATGTCTGAGGCCTGATTTTTACTGTTTGTCTCTTGTGAGATCATATTATGTGCATCTTCTGTAAATTTTCTTCCAAATTCCACGTTGGTTGTCTGTACTCTGCTGCAGTTTTCTTTTTAATTTTAACTTATTTTTGTTTCTTGGCTTCAGTTTTATATTTTTTTAATAAGTGCATAGACACAGAAAAATGCAATGAATGTAAACAGGCACAAAAAATTAGAAAGTATGTTAAATTTGCAGAAAGTATACATTGCATTAGTAAATTAATAAACAAGTAGGGAAAGCACTAGAGGCTACAAAGATGTGGTTTGACAGAAGAATGTTAAAAATATCATGGACAGCCAAAAAAAACAGTAATGAGGATGTTCTGAAAGATGCCAATGTGCAAAGGAAACTTATTTCACAAGTTAGAAAGAAGCAATCCACTTTTTTTTGGGCACGTTATGAGAAGAGGAAAGCTGGAATATATTGTAACAACAGGTAAGATTGATGGAAAAGGAGATAAAGGAAGACAAAAAGAGCAAATACTGGACAGTTTGACATCGTGGCATGGACAGAAGTCAACAACAGAATTGATCAGTTGTACTGAAGACAGGAAGTTGTGGACAGACAAGATCTTCTATGCCACCAGGCATGGTACTTGAATGAATTCATTGCTGTAAAGGGCAATTTTTACTATCTTGCAATATAATACATTTATATTCTTATTATGTTCGCAAATATTTTGTAAGCAAAGTATTTCCTTTTTTAAGTGCTTAAGGAGAAGTCATTTTTGGGTTGCTTCCCTTGAAAATAGTTCTGTCATCTTCGATCGGACTCCGCAGACGACTCTAGGCCTACTGTGATTTATTCTGTGGCTGGGTAGGAATAGATTGTTCTTGCTTCAGTATATCTATGGCCTGAATTTATACGTAGTGTTTGTATGAGTAGGACGAGTCTGTCTTATATATGGATATCTTTGCATTTCTAAGTCGAACTAATTTGGTTGTCGCTAGAAAAGGTCAAAGGCTATGCAGCGGAAGTATCGCTAGCAAGGGGTGTGATCCATGGCTGTCATCCTGTGAGGATGCCGAGTTTTGTTGTAGCAGGCTTTTTGCCGAAATAGTGATCTATATGGATGGGGAAAAGTGATAATCATTTAGACATGTTGTATGTACTTTACCCCAGTGTTTATTCTCTTTTGCCAAGGAATGGCAAAGTTATATTTCGCATAAAAAGGTAAAACCACAATTTATTATGAACTTGGGCTTCGCCATCGTTGTTGATAAGCAGATGCACAGTGGTACTTTTAAAAAGAATATCCATTCAAAGGAAGAAGACATTCCTATGTATCAGCACTGGATTGTATGATATTATTCAATTTCCTCTATGAGAGAACCTATGAAGAAATGAGGACATTTAATGAATGACTAATTTTGGTCTATATTCTATAGTGAGTGAAGCTCACGAGAGAGAGAACAGCCATGTTGAAATTCATATACTTTGTATTTATCGAGTGAGAAAAGGGATGCCTGTACTATCGCTCGATGAACCAAGAGATCACTGCTACATGTGAGAACCCATGTCTGGGATTCCTATATTATGAAATATATATATATTGAACTTTACGTGAAGGAATATTCGCTAGACGAGGTTAGGTCTAGGAGCCTTCCTATGTATTGGTTATGGTCTGACGTACCCAGTCAGTAAAGCCAGATGATTTACATGATGGAACGCTGAATGCTTATTTACGAATGCTCCATTATGATATTTGCCAAGCATGAATGCTAACTTAAGATGATATTCCTGTGATCAACATTATACTGTCTATGTCGACATTTGTTCCTGTAACCATACACGTACTGTCCAAGTGTGCGTCCCATTAAATGTTATAAAAAGACCACCGTAGTTCCAGTACTTCTTGAATTCGAACAGTGTGAGTATGAGTGATGTACTACCAACCTGTCAACTCTATCGAATCATTCTACCATTCGCGTACTGACATTCAGATACACACTCATTGTTTACACTCACATTCTTGTCGGAGCCTCATCACGTTCCAGGACAAGATGACCTGTATGACCAAAACTGTGCTGGGTTTGATGAGTTGACAATCGTTACACTTTACTACACCAGTCCCAACATCTACATTTATCCACTGGTGGACATTCACATCATTTAGCAAATAAAGCATGATTCAACAACTAGTAGCCAGTATGAGTTAACAACTACACAAAGAAAGAGAGTTTAACAACTGGTGTGCCAGCTTCCTGGGTCAACCTGCACAGTGACCATATTGAGAAGTAAACTACTGAGACCAGACGTTCCTTGGGGTCTGTTACGACACACAAATACATCAGCAGTACAACTCTACAGTGATGTCAGCGTGACCTGTCCTGTCGAGAGTATGCAGTAACTAGGTCAGGGTTTGTTGACATTTGGTTCATTGGACATTTGCCATACAACTGACAGTGTTACACAGCAAGCTTGGTTGAAACATAGAACATTACACATCAGGACGGGAGAATATTTGACAGTGTTTGCGAAAGAAAATGTTATTGAACTGAGAAGTCCTACATTGATTGTTATCATTCAAATCAACGATGGAGCTTCTATTTCTGTGTTGAATTTAAAATAATTAGACCAGAAGTATTTGTTTAATAAAGTACCACAGTACTGTACTATTAGGCAGTGTAACTGAGCCTTCATTCCAACACATTCTTTCTGCAACACTCTATTTACATCATATTGCCATACTATTTATGCATTTATGTATTTATGTTTAACTATTTATATGTGATATTTGTTTGTATCCAGCGGGTTGTTGTTTCGGTTGGGCGGTGTCACACAGCAGAGTATCCCACGTAATAGAGGATCTGATGTGTGCGTTTCTATAGGTGCAATTTTCTTCATTGAAAATTTGCTGCGACAGCTGTTGCTATTAGTGTTAGCTGTGAAGTCTGTACTCATTGTTGTTTTTGTAATATTCCTCTGTTCTTTAGTTTGTTTTGATTTGTTTGTAATTTGTTGGTCTACCCTATTCTATCTTTCAGTTCTATTCTCAATTTATATTTATATACTGTGGCGTTATTTGTATTTGTTATCCTCTTGCGGTTTATCTTTTATTGTTTTTCCAATTTTATTTATTTCATTTCCGCAAATGTTTTCATGTTTTTCTGTATAACTGTTTTGTTTTGTGCCTGATCGACATACACTATTTAAAATATAGTTGATCATATAAATTGATGTACAAGAATCAACTGATAGTTAATTACTATTACTAAAGGTACACAGTTGATGATATAAAACACTATTTCTGGTGCACTGCACTTATATTATAGAGTGAACCAGCAACTTATAGCTGTTATTATATAAGGATTTATACAAGACCTTTGTAAGGCTTGTTTCCCACAGTGATTGGGATAGTTAAGTACTATTTTTCACAGGTTACAAAGTTATCATACAAAGTCTTTGATTAAGACTAAGAAAGTAAATTTATTTACTTTTGCAAATTACTGATCTTATTAGACAAGATGTCTACCTTGGATTATTTTATCACACAAGGCAGGGCTCTTGATAAGACTGGTCAGCAGTTAGAAGAATGGGCAGTTGCTCAATATGACAAAGCATTGGCTGCTGAAGAAAGAAAAGCATTGATTGAAGAAAAGAAATTAGAAGCTGAGGAAAAAAAATTACAAAGAGAGGATGAACAAAAGAAATTGCAGATACAGACTGATGAAAAAAGATTCCAGATGGAAATGGAAAAAGAGAAAAGAAAAGATGAAGCTGCTGCTGAAGAGAAAAAATTACAGGCTGCTGCAGAAGAGAGAAAATTACAAGCTGAAGCTCAAAAAAAAAAGCAATAAGAGAACATGAACACCAAAAAGAACTTTTAGCATTTGAGTTAGAAAAGTTAAAGTTAACAAACATAAGTAATGTTAATCAAGCATCTAGTGGTAATGGTAAACCCTTTACTTACAAGGTCAAGGTACCAGCGTTCAACCCTTCCAGTGATGACATAACATTCTGGCTAAACAGATTTGAACGCTCGTGTCGAGCACATAATGTGGACAAATCACAATATGCTAACCAGTTATCAGAAAATCTGAAAGGTGATTCTCTGACTAGTTTAAGTTTGGTTGAAGAGGCTGACAAAGATAACTATGATGTTATTAGGGCAGCCTTATTAAAGAAGTATCAGTTGTCTGAAGAGGGTTATCGGAAGTTGTTTAAGACAATGGTGCCTGAGGCAGGTGTAGAATTCTCAGAATTCATTGCAAGGACACGACTTACATTTGATCGTTGGATTGAGCTATCCAAAACAGAAAAGACTTATGAAGCCCTTATGGACTTGATACTCAGAGACAAGATTATGTCAAGTATAAATAAACCTTTCCTCGAATTCTTACATGAGCGTAAACCTAAGTCTCTAAAAGAAATGGAACATTATTGTACCCAATACGTCACTGCACATCCGGACGTAGCTATTAGCAATAGTAAGGTTAAAGAAGGTATGCCAGTTGCTTCTGCAACACCATACAACCCTAATCACTCTCACAAATTCCAAGGACCTCAAAATAAGTTTAATAAAAAAGGTAACTATTACAGTTATCAGAACCAAGGTAACCAATCATTTCAGGGTTCTTCTTCGAATACCTGGAGAAGAGCTGACAGCCCTCGATTCAGGGGTGGTCATAATTACAGGAACTTTCGCAAAGGAAGTCATTCTAGAAACTATCCAAGTTTTCCTTCATGGAGACAACAGGATCATAATTACCGAGATACTCATTATAATGAATATGATGATAGTAACCAAAGGAGCTATGATTCAAACCCGAGTAGAGGTTATAATAGTGGAAACAATGATAAGTACAGAGGCAATAATAACAGAGGTAGAGCACAATTCAAAAAACATAAAGCTCATTACCAGGCGAACTCTGCACAGCAAGAGTCCCACGAAGCCTATAAACAAAATAAAGATAATGATGACTCTAATAATATGGCATGTGCCGCTTTTGATTTTGGGAGAGCATCTCAGTGCCCCCAATGCAAAACATTATTTGAGCCAACCACAGTGTCTACTTTAAGCTGTGGCCATCCTCTTCCCGCTCTTCCTGCGTCAATCGCGCATGATGGGAGAGGTTCTCTTGTCTTACACAAAGGTTTTAGTAAATGACAATCCAGTCTCAGTACTTTTTGATTCTGGATGCACAACTATTGGGGTTAGGCAGTCACTCATAGATCCTTCTCATTCTACAGGCAAAGTAGTCAAATGCGTAACATTTGGCGGCACCATAGAGAAATACTCTACCGCTATCATTAGGATTGCTACTCCTTTCTTCACAGGAGATGTACACGCATGTCTTTTGCCGGATCCGATCGCTGATCTTATCATCGGTCGCATTCACGGAGTCCAAGAATGCACTCCGGAGCAAATTTCCGTTTGGGAAAATCAAAATATGCAATCTGCTAATGCAGTAGTCACTAGAGCTCAAGCTCTCAATATGCCTAAAACTTCATCTGTTGAAGATAATGAAGTGCATAACCAAGATGATCCCTTGGTAATTTCTCGTGACTCGTTTATAAAACAACAAGAAGAAGATCCGACTCTTAAGAAATTCTTCTCCACTCTTGTAACAAAAGGTGATCCGAATAAAGATTCAAATTGTAAATCTTGGATTACAATGAAGAATGGCGTACTTGTACGTATGGTGCAAGACTCCACTAAGTCAAGTCATTCTCAGATTCTTGTACCCAAGAATTTGAGAGTTAAGATCTTACAACATGCACACGACTCTCAGTGTGCTGGTCACATGGGTTTTTTCCCGTACTAAGTCAAGAGTTCTTGCGGCTTTCTTTTGGCCTTTTGTGAACAAGGACATACGGATCTATTGTCGATCCTGTAAAGTATGTCAAGAAGTCAAATCCAAAGGTCCTCGTCATGCTGCGCCTATTCAGGCTGCAGATATTCCTATTCGTCCATTCCAGAAAATGGCGATAGACATCATTGGTCCATTCAAGATCAAATCTGCTAGAGGACATCAGTTTATCTTAACGTGTGTAGACATGTGCACACGTTGGCCAGAGGCTATCCCTCTAAAGAGCATTACTACCGCTGACATTGCAGATGCTCTTTGGCTTATATTTTCTCGGCTGGGATTCCCCGGAGAAATATTATCAGATCATGGCACCCAACTGATATCGGATACCATGTCTCAAGTAATGTCTACTCTACAGATAGAGAGATCTTTGAGTAGCATCTATCATCCTATGTCCAATGGGATGGTCGAGCGACTAAATAGAACACTTAAGAACTTATTAGGGAAGATAACTGAGGATCATCCTCAGGATTGGGATAGGGTTTTACCCGCGGCCCTCTTCGCGTACAGAGAGGTCCCCAATGAACATACAGGGTTTTCGCCCTTTGAACTTGTCTTTGGCGCGCGACCGCGCGGCCCAATGTCTTTGCTGCATGATCTTATAACAGCTGACAATATTGACGATGACACAAAATCTTCTTACGAGTATGTCATCGCGCTGAGACAAAAGATTATCGAAGCATGCAAATTGGCAACGTCCTCTTCTGAATTTGCTAAGCAGAAGGCAAGACAATTTGCTAATAAGAAGAGAACTTTACGACAACTTTGTCCTGGTGACAAAGCATTTGTTTTGCTACCTTGTCGTGAAAATAGACTCCTTATTAGTTGGAAAGGTCCGTACGATATAATATCGAAAATTTCAGATGTTGACTACATCGTCGATATTAACGGGAAGCATAAAAACCTTCCACATCAATATGCTTACGGAGTTCCATGAACGTCCTGACTATCTACAGCCTATTTTCCAGGCAACGGACGATTCTCATGTCAAACATGGTCATTACTCATCACTGTCTGTAATACAGGATGAGGAAACAAGTTTTTCGGATGTTAATCTCCCGCTTCCAATGATCCCACTTCATTCTAGTGAATCATGGAAAGACGTTACTGTTTCTCCTGATTTGTCTCTAGGAGAACGGCGACAAGTTTCGTCTATGTTACAAACATTTCAGGATGTCCTCACTGACATCCCTGGACAAACTCATGTCATTGAGCATGACATTGTTCTAACTGAACATACTCCAATTAGGGTTAGGGCCTTATCCTATCCCTATACATTTCCAAACACAGGTTGAAAAGGAGTTGGATGAAATGATAGATTTACAAATAATCGAACCATCCACTTCTGCATATTCTTCGCCGATGGTTATTGTTCGAAAAAAAAGACAATAACATACGTCTTTGCGTTGACTATCGCAAATTGAATCAAGTTACGAAGTTCGATGCTGAACCTATGCCTTTACTAGAAGAGTTACTTACTCGTCTTTCTAAATCGCATTTTTTCACTAAACTTGATTTGTCTAAAGGATATTGGCAAGTTCCATTATCCGAACGCGCCAAACCTCTTACCGCTTTCTCTACTCCCAGAGGCCTTTTCCAATGGAATTTTATGCCTTTCGGCCTTATGAACGCACCAGCTACATTTGTACGCATGATGCGTCGAATCCTATCGTATCGGTCAGATGTCATTGCTTATCTAGACGACATCTGTCTTTTCAGCAATACTTGGGAAGATCACTATTCAGGATTAGTTGAATTATTATCAACTCTGCGTGAGTATAACCTGACAGCAAAACCATCTAAAGCTTGTATTGGCTTTAGCGAAATTGCTTTCTTAGGCCATCGAGTAGGTCACGGTTTCTTGAAGACAGAAGACCATAATATCACTAAGATACTTAACATCTCTATCCCTAGGACTAAAAAGCAAGTGCGAAGTCTTTTAGGTCTCATACAATTTTATGGACGTTTCATTCCGAATCTGTCCTCTATCATGGCACCTCTCTCTACACTATTAAAGAAAGGGTCGCCTAACATGGTTCACTGGTCTCATGAATGCCAATCTTCACTAGAGAAGATCAAAACTATGTTTTCATCACCACCTATTTTAGTGTTACCTACAACAGATAAGACATTTGTTCTTCGTAGTGACGCTTCATCCACTGGGATTGGAGCGGCACTAATGCAAGAGTACTCTGGAACTCTGCATCCTGTAATGTACATATCCAGAAAACTTAATGCTGCAGAAAGGAATTACTCGGTTTTAGACCGTGAATTATTGGCAATGGTTTGGTCAATTCTCAAACTCCAAAGATTCCTTCTGGGCGCGCATTTCGTAGTGGAAACTGACCAAAAAGCTCTTACGGCTATCCAAAGTAAGAACTTGAAGAGCTCGAGATCAACTCGATACGCAATTGCTCTTCAACCTTTTCATTTTTCGGTACGAGCTATCCGTGGTTCAGAAAATGTGATGGCGGACATTCTGTCCAGATGCCCACATGATGCCACTTAACTGTTAAATATTGGATCTTTTTAATATGTATAACTTTACAACAGTTATTTTTTGTTTCTTTACTAAGATACACATTTGTAATTTAATAATAGAATGATGGTATCGCTACTTAGCGGTTTATTGATGTTAATTCACCGCTGTTCTTTGATGATTGTTTCTTCATAAATCATAAATTTAAGATTGTAGTGTGAATTTTTGGTATGCATTGTATAATTAACAGAATTGTATTATACGTACATCACACCTTCCTGGAAACATTTATTCGTAGGGAAACAATTTCTCTCAGATTTTGAGATATATATTCTCACCGGTCATATTGGGAATTATAGTTATTCCTGATATTTTCATCTGCGCAGTATTCTTGCGTTGTGAGCCTATTCTACGGTGCTCCTAGATGTATTTAAAAAAAAAAAAAATTTTATTTTTTTTTTCCCGGGAGGTGTGGTAAGACTGTAAAGGGCAATTTTTACTATCTTGCAATATAATACATTTATATTCTTATTATGTTCGCAAATATTTTGTAAGCAAAGTATTTCCTTTTTAAGTGCTTAAGGAGAAGTCATTTTTGGGTTGCTTCCCTTGAAAATAGTTCTGTCATCTTCGATCGGACTCCGCAGACGACTCTAGGCCTACTGCGATTTATTCTGTGGCTGGGTAGGAATAGATTGTTCTTGCTTCAGTATATCTATGGCCTGAATTTATACGTAGTGTTTGTATGAGTAGGACGAGTCTGTCTTATATATGGATATCTTTGCATTTCTAAGTCGAACTAATTTGGTTGTCGCTAGAAAAGGTCAAAGGCTATGCAGCGGAAGTATCGCTAGCAAGGGGTGTGATCCATGGCTGTCATCCTGTGAGGATGCCGAGTTTTGTTGTAGCAGGCTTTTTGCCGAAATAGTGATCTATATATGGATGGGGAAAAGTGATAATCATTTAGACATGTTGTATGTACTTTACCCCAGTGTTTATTCTCTTTTGCCAAGGAATGGCAAAGTTATATTTCGCATAAAAAGGTAAAACCACAATTTATTATGAACTTGGGCTTCGCCATCGTTGTTGATAAGCAGATGCACAGTGGTACTTTTAAAAAGAATATCCATTCAAAGGAAGAAGACATTCCTATGTATCAGCACTGGATTGTATGATATTATTCAATTACCTCTATGAGAGAAGCTATGAAGAAATGAGGACATTTAATGAATGACTAATTTTGGTCTATATTCTATAGTGAGTGAAGCTCACGAGAGAGAGAACAGCCATGTTGAAATTCATATACTTTGTATTTATCGAGTGAGAAAAAGGGATGCCTGTACTATCGCTCGATGAACCAAGAGATCACTGCTACATGTGAGAACCCATGTCTGGGATTCCTATATTATGAAATATATATATATTGAACTTTACGTGAAGGAATATTCGCTAGACGAGGTTAGGTCTAGGAGCCTTCCTATGTATTGGTTATGGTCTGACGTGCCCAGTCAGTAAAGCCAGATGATTTACATGATGGAACGCTGAATGCTTATTTACGAATGCTCCATTATGATATTTGCCAAGCATGAATGCTAACTTAAGATGATATTCCTGTGATCAACATTATACTGTCTATGTCGACATTTGTTCCTGTAACCATACACGTACTGTCCAAGTGTGCGTCCCATTAAATGTTATAAAAAGACCACCGTAGTTCCAGTACTTCTTGAATTCGAACAGTGTGAGTATGAGTGATGTACTACCAACCTGTCAACTCTATCGAATCATTCTACCATTCGCGTACTGACATTCAGATACACACTCATTGTTTACACTCACATTCTTGTCGGAGCCTCATCACGTTCCAGGACAAGATGACCTGTATGACCAAAACTGTGCTGGGTTTGATGAGTTGACAATCGTTACACTTTACTACACCAGTCCCAACATCTACATTTATCCACTGGTGGACATTCACATCATTTAGCAAATAAAGCATGATTCAACAACTAGTAGCCAGTATGAGTTAACAACTACACAAAGAAAGAGAGTTTAACAATTGCATAAATTTTCTCCATCTGATAATTTAACAGCTTTTAACAAGGATTAAACAAACAGATAAAATGTATAAGATATTTATTTTGTTTTATCCCCAGCCGATTATGGCACTTTTTAGGCCTCACCCAGGAACATCCAAGCGACCCATCTTTAATTGGGCACATTGGTTTGTGGGTACTTCAGCCCATATCTTGGGAGGTAGGTATTCTGGTATTGACCATTCTTAGATCTCATTTGCAATGGAGTCAGTTATATTAATTGTAAAACAGTTTCATGCAAGTATTTAGGCACAGTATATAATAATAGAAATTAATAGACTGAATGAAAATGTGTCAGAATTTAGTTTGCTAAAAATTTAACATAATATAACCTAGTGACATAACATAACCTTCGTGATATAATATAACCTACGTGACATGATATAACCTATATGACTTGATATAACTTATGTGACATGATATAACCTACATGACATGATGTAACCTACATGGCATAATGTAACTGTAACCTATGTGACATAATATAACCTAAAAATTACATTACATCATATAACCTACATGACATGATATAACCTACATGACATGATATAACCTATGTGACATAATATAACCTGCAAGACATAATATAACCTATGTGACATAATGCATATTTTCGGCTGAAAAAATACATCACGTTATATCTCCCAAGACTGGTGCTATATATAAAATGTTATTCCTATGTAAAAAGTGGATATCAATAGGACATACCCACATTTCTTCCATTTACCACATATTTTTGCTTTTACAGTGTATTGCAGTTAACCCTTTTTTGATGTTAGAAAGAACCAGTCCTAAAATATGGAAGTGAGTTATGGACAATTAGTAAACAAGTAGACAAGACACTAGAGGTCACAGAGATGTGGTTTTACAGAAGAATGTTAAAAATACCATGGACAGCTGAAAAAAGAGTAATGAGGATGTCCTGAAAGGGGTCAGTCTGCAAAAGAAGCTGTAATCTCATGTTAAAAGGAATCAATGCATTTTCGTTGAGCATGTTATGAGAAGAAGAAAGCTAGAATATATTGTAACAACATGAAAGATTGTAGGAAAAAGAAATATATACGAGGGAAGGTCAAAAAGTAATACCTCCTATTTTTTATGTATGTAAATACTGCATCGGTGTGCTTCTTCTTCTTCTTCTTGCGATCGCATCTTTGATGATTACACCGTCAGACGAGTTCTCATGATGAATTCGACTGTTGTTTGAAGTTCCTCTTTAACTCCATATAGCTTTGAGTTTAGTGTTGAGTCATTGGGCCAGTATATCTTTCTTAACTGGTCATACAGAGGACAGTCCTGTAGAACATGCTCAGCAGTTTGTTCGTTTAATCCACATGTGCACAGTGGTGAAGCAGACAGTCGTAGCTTGTGCATGTGTTTATTCAGTTTGTTATGCCCTGTCCTGAGTCGAAAAATAGTTGTCTGTCCCTGCCGGTCGAGAGTGTGATAGTCGTCTTTGGGTTGGTTCTGTTCTCTTCTGATAGTCTGGATAGCTCTCTTTTTCTCAAAGTATGTGACTTCATTATCTTCTTGTTCACATTCTCCTCCCTTTTTTGCAAGTTTATCTGCCTTTTCATTTCCGGGTACACCACAATGAGATGGTACCCACTGAAGTATGGTTCTCTTTTTGGCAGCTACCTTGTTTAGTTCATTTCTCAGATGCGGGAGTTTACCACCCTTGAGAGCTTGCAGGACAGACAGTGCATCTGTGAGGATGACTACCTGGTGGCAGTCAGAGTTGGTGTTATAAATCATATTTGCAGCTTGCTCTAGAGCTTGAACCTCAGCTGTATAGTTGGAACAGAATTTACCAGTGGGAATGTGCCTAGTCTCATAGTGGTTGTCAGGATATGAGATAAAGATACCGGCACCTCCATTCCTAACAGCATTAGTTGCTGATCCATCTGTATAGGCATGTATCCATGATTGATCGGGATAGCTTTCTTGGATCATACTCAATGTAGCAGTTCGTTTTTGCAGATCATTATACTCACATCCACTTGTGAGACCACTGACTGTTGTATTAATTTGGAGGGCACTGCTGTCCTGCTCCCATGGTACAGGGTATAGGGTGGGCTTCAGTGGTGTTGTCTTCATGGATAGGTCTTCTTGATGCTGTCTTATAAGTCTTTTCCCCCGATGCACAAAGCTGCTACGCTTTAGACGTCCCAATGCCAGATCATCTAGTCTTGCCTTCATTGGGTGCATTGGCATACTGTTGTACTTTTCCATCTGGATCATGGTTTTTTGTGTCTCTTCTATGGGACAATGTCTGTAATCCAGCAACCTTCTGCATCTCTGTTATTGGTGTAGTTTTTCATGGCTCCTGTAATGAGCCTGAGAGCTTGATTTTGCACCTTGTCCAAAGACTGCAGATGTGAGTTAGCAGCTGATGACCATGCTGCTGAGCTAAACTCTAAGTGTGGTCTTATTACTCCATTATAAATCTTCTTTAGATTTCGTTCATTTGCTCCCCAGTTGGTACCTGCTAATTTTCTGAGTATGCCTAGTCGTCTTCGGGCCTTTCCTTCTGCATTTTCAATATGCTTATTCCATGTAAGCCTTTGGTCAAATGTCACCCCAAGATAGGTGGGGTAGCTTTCTTCCTTGATCACGGTTGTCCCTAGGTGTATGTTAGCTGATTTGTCCTTGGGGGCGAGGGAGAACAGTGTTGTGGAGGTTTTGTCTGTGTTTATTGTGATAAGCCATTTCTCTGCCCATGACACTAGCATGTCTGCTGCCCGCTGCATTCTATAATTTGCTGTGGTGACATTTTCATCAGCGCACACCAGAGTACTAGGTCATCTGCATATAAGGCAGCTTTAACTCCTGCAGGGAGATCTTTCACCAGGTCATTGATGTAAACAAGGAAGAGTGTTGGGGAAATTACTCCTCCTTGAGGTACCCCCTGATGGAGCAACACTTTTCTGCTCTGCAGACCGTCAAGAGTGACTCTAGTTCTCCTGTTATGCAAGTATGACTGGATCCATTTCATCATGTTGCCTTGGATTCCACTTCTCCTAAGTTTTGCAATGAGGCCATCTTTCCACACCTTGTCAAAGGCCTGCTTGAAGTCGACCCAGATCGTTAGGGACCTTTTTCTTCTCCTGGAAGGCATCTTCTATTGCTTGAGACAAGTAAGTAACTTGGTCTTCTATACTGTAGCATTCTCTAAATCCAGCTTGTTCCGGCACCAGGATCTGCTCAGACTCTAAATACCATTTCAATCTGTGGTTGACTATTCGCTCCATAGTCTTCCCAACACAGCTTGTGAGACTGATTGGCCGGTAACTTGCAGCCTCGGTCTTACATTTCCCTTTCTTTAGTATGGGTATTGTGATGGCTTCTCTCCATACTTGGGGTACCGTTCCTTTCAACCAGCTGTGGTTGAATATCTCAAGCAGTTTTGTCTTTGCTGCTGAGCTCAGATTTACTAGCATTTCGTTGCTGATTTTGTCTGGGCCGGGTGACTTTTGAAACTTAAGCTTGGAAATAGCCTTCTGTAGTTCTCCTAGTGTGATGGGTTCCCTCATTGGGGCAGGAGTATCTGTCTGTCCCATGGTTGCCAGTATTTCTTTTCTTATCTCTCTCTGATGGTCTATGTTAATGGGTAAGTTGCTTTCTGAACTGTATCTTCTAGCAAACAAGTCTGCAGCTTGTTTTCCTCTGAAAAGTTTGCCACCTTCATCCAATGTGATAGTCTGCCTTGGTGAGGAATGCTCTTCATTTAGAGACTTGACTAATCTCCAAAGTTTCCTGCCGTCTTTCTCAAGGTTCAGCGATGCCGTTTTAGTTCTCCAGCTTTTCCGCTTTTCTTCTAGCTTTGTTCTCTGAAACTCTGCTACAGCCTTTTTCCATTTGTTGTGAGTTTCAAGTGAAGGCTGAGACTCTGCATCCTTTCTAGCCTTGTCCATAGCTTCCTGACGTTCTTGGAGTGTGCTGGACCAGTATGGTATGTAGTTACGCCGGCATCCTTTGGGAATGGTTTCTTTTGCAGCTTGTAGTATGCATCTGTTGAAGTCTTTTACCACTTCATTAATGTCTCTGTTCTGTACCTTGAGGGTAGACAGCAGCGTGTTCACCTGATGCCTGAATAAACCCCAGTTGGCTTTTTTGTAGTTCCATCTTGTAATGGCTGGGCCTGTACTGAGAGTTGCACTCTGGACAGTAAGAAAGATTGGGCGATGGTCGCTTCCCCCTAGTTGGTCTCCTACTTCTCTACTAATAGATCCAGCTATATCTGGTGTGGAGAAGGCAAGATCTGGTGTTGAGGTTGTGTGCCATCCTCTGGAGTAGAAGGTAGGAGTATCTGTGGCATTATTGACTAGGATTAGGGAGTGATCATCTTGCCAAGTTTCAACCTCTTCACCTCTGTGATCCAGATGGTTATAGCCCCAGCTCTGGGAGTGGCTATTAAAGTCTCCAACTGCTATAAAGTTGGTGGCTGGTACTTGTATAGAGCTGAGACTCAGGGGTTTGTTGTTCGGACAGTAATAGTTCAGGAGTTCTATTTCCATCTTGTCTACCTTTATCTGCAGCAGCTGATATTCTGCTCCATCCATGAAGGTTTTCCTTTCGTGTGCAGGAATGTTATTCCTTACAAGAGTAAGTACTCCTCCTTTTCGTCTATCTTGTCTGTCGGATCTGAAGCATTGATATCCCCTTATTTTAAAGGTTTGATCTGCTTTCAAGTGAGTCTCTTGGATACAGCAAACACTGACTTGCTTCTCATACAAGATGTTTTCCAGCTCTGTCTTTTTGCTGTATCCAGCCTGCTTGCTGTTCACTCCCTCTGCATTCCAGTGCATCATGACAAGTGGCACTCTGGGTTTCTCTTTTTCTGTTTTGTTTTGGTCAGTAGTTCTCCTCCGCCGTCTGTTGACTCCACAAGACGGTCTAGAGGGTCCTCCAGTAGCTGAGGGTGGGCTCTGTCGAGGCTCAGAGCCCGGCACTGCACCTGCCTGGTGGAGCTCCACAGGGCGAGCACCAGAACGAGATTTATTTGACGGTGTACTCTCCATAGAAAAAAAAAAGCGAGTTGCATGATACTGTGGTTTCCGGTGCGCCTTCTGGCCCAGTATCTACGACTTTAGCACCTGTTCAACGGGAGAGTGGGCTCATCCCTAATCTGTTTATGTTCCCAGTAGTAGACTATTCGCAAGCAGCCTGGGGGTGTCACTGCTCTGCGCGGACCTTGTTTACCGAGGCGGCGTCCGAGCTCGTATGGTGAAAATATGGTTGCGTTATCTTCAAAATAGCCCTGTCTTTCCCGTGGCTTTTCTGCCATCCTGCAACTTTGAGTTAGGGAGTTCTGAGCTCCAGTCTCTTTCCCAGGCATTTTATCCTGGCCTGGCACGCATACAGAGGACCCCACTTCTGGTTCTAAGTTAGCAGTTGGGGATAGGTGGGGTAGCACACTGTGCATTCCCCGTCATCCAGGGGGCTCTCCAACTATGCAGAGCTTGCACAATGCTGTGCTCTGGTTCGGGGCTCTCCCAAGGAATCCTCACGTCCTGCACAGAGCCACTTCCCGATACCCACCACCTGCCAACCCTCCATTGTAGAAATCTCCTGCATGCGGCCATCCAGTCAAGAGCCAGTATTAAGTCTGGTGCCCAAGTGATCCCCCCAAGCTCAGTGTGCAATGCTGGGTTCTCATCATGCTGCAACACAGGAGGGATTGTGATGCTCAGCCATCTCTCTCAATTCTGCACCGATAAGTGACATCGGGGACTTAACTTTGCCTCAGTACTGGGAGGCCCCGTTTCCGGGTACACCACACACAGCCAATTGAGGCAACGGTCGCCATGGGCGTGATAGACGACAAACAGTGAAGAATGAGGCAAGAAAGCATTTAACCCATGAAGTGGGGGTGGATTGGTGCAGACCAGAGCATGTACCACTCGCCGGTGGGTTCTGCATCTACACCTATAGGGTTCCACCCACTCCTCAGCCCATTTAGTCTGGCCCCTCACCCAGGACCTGTCCGGCTTGGGTGACCCTGCCAGGAGTAAAACTCCCGCTGGCATAGCTCCCGGGATCATTGAGGCGCTCAAGCTCTCCAACCACGGCAAGGTAGGCTTACATGTGGAGAGCATCGGTGTGCAATTTGTAAATTTAGCAGGATTCCTCAAAACTCTTCTGCACTGTATAGCATTACCAACCTGTTTCAGTAACAGGTGGCACCACTGTAACAGTTTAAAAATGGCTGCCAAAGACGTTCGGTTAAAACAACGTTATGTCATAGAATTCCTCAATGCTGAAGGCGAAACCCCAATTCGCATCCACGAACGTTTGAAGAATGTTTATGGAGATTCAACTGTGGATGTTAGCACTGTCCAACGTTGGGTACATCGTTGTGACGAAGCTGAAGTAGGTCAATCAATGGCTCACGCAAAGCGGACTGGCTGTCCGTCTACCGCTGTGACTCCACACAACGTTCATCGAGTTGATGGCATCATTCGTGGTGACCGTCAGGTAACACTGGATGAACTTTCTTCCATGTTGTCCATTATTAAAGGCAGTGTCCAGAACATCATTAAAGACCTGGGTTATTCAAATGTTTGTGCACGGTGGGTACCCAGAACGTTGACAGACAGACATAAAGAAACAAAGAAAACCATAGCCATCAACCTCCTGCACCGTTACGAAACTGAAGGAGAAGAGTTTTTATCGAATATTGTGACAGGTGATGAGACTTGGGTTCATTTTTTTGAACCAGAATCCAAGAGGCAGTCAATGGAATGGCCATCACACAACATCGCCGACAAGAAAGAAGTTCAAAAGTTCACCATCTGTAGGGAAAGTTATGGCCTCCGTA
This sequence comes from Oreohelix idahoensis, assembly GCA_024509875.1. Lineage (NCBI taxonomy): Eukaryota > Metazoa > Mollusca > Gastropoda > Stylommatophora > Oreohelicidae > Oreohelix > Oreohelix idahoensis. The sequence continues at coordinate 104,405 of JAMPIV010002983.1, forward strand.
TTTTGGGATGAGAAGGGTGTGATTCTTCTCGACTTCTTGGAACAGGGAAACACGGTGAATGCAGACTGTTACATTGAAACTTTGAAGAAGCTTAGAGGTCGTCTTTGGCGACTTTACCCATTAAAAGATCAGAGAACTGCACTACTGTTGCACTTTAATGCCACGCCACACACCGCTAAACGCACCATTGATGCGATTGCAGAATTTGGCTGGACATTATTACCACATTCCCCCTTACAGTCCCAATCTTGCACCTTCTGACTTCCATCTGTTTGGACCACTGAAAGAAGATCTTCGCGGACATCACTTTGAGGACACCGAGACCCTTAAACGCGCCGTACGCCAGTGGTTTAGGAAAAAGGACACCAATTTTTACCGTGCGGGGATACATGCCCTTGTGAGAACATGGACAAAAACTGTAACAAATAACGGAGACTACATTGAGAAATAAATTTTTGAAGTTCAGACTTGGGACTACATTTCAATGTGAATTTTTTCTGTTTTCTTGCCTATTGAAAGAAATTAAAAATTACGAGGCATTACTTTTCGACCGTCCCTCGTAAAAGATACTGGACATCATGTCATAGAAATAAGTCAATAACAGAATTGATAAATAGGACTGGAGACAGGAAGTTGTGGAGAAACATATATTACAAGGTATGGTACATGAAGCAGTAGCAGTTAAGCATATATTATTGAATAATTGTTTAGTCCTTTGTATTTGTGATTTTTCAAGCTGATCCTAATGTAAAATGAACATTTCTCTGCTTCCTTCCTGGCTAGTGGTGAATATTTTTTTTGGAGTTTTACTGACCAAATCAGATGTTCCATATTACCTGATGTACATCTTGGGTGCATATGTGGCCTGGCAAATCTTTGTGGAATTGCTGCTGGAAGCTATTTCATGCTTTGGAAGAAGAATAGGTATCTATATTTCTATACTATGTGGTATACTTATATTTTAGGACTATTGGATTCTATTAGTCATAGTTATTAGTTTTAGATGTACCTCAAAAGGTCATGTGATACACATGTGTATTTTCTTAAAAGTCACATGTATATTAGCCATAAGAGATGCTTCTGGAAAATTATCATATATATATATATATAGGGTAAAGGATCCCGTTACATGCCCTGTTGAGGCATATTGGGAATATGGTGTTAGGCCCATATTTTCTCGACCATCAGCACACTAGGGGTGATGTGGTCAGCATCACGCCGGCCGCCTTAACCTTCCCAGAGTTGCTCTGGTACCCATTTGGGGCGGGGTCAACCCAGGAGCCGTTTGCGGCCTAAAAAAATCCCACCTCATCTGGGGATCGAACCATAGACTACTGAGCTAGGAAGCCAGTGCACTAACCACTATGCTACCGCGACTACCGCGGAGTACTACATCGGGTTCTAACTTCTTCTAAGCAGTACATAATCCGTTCACACTAATTTTTGTGACCATACATTGAAATACCTCGTTAGTTTCAAACATCCATGTAGTACTCAGGGAGAAAACACAGATAAATAGTTGTACCACTTCCTTAAGCCCTCTGGTATATCATAAGAGGCAGCTAACGTGAGGTTCATCATGAGGCTGGCAATCTTATCATCTAAAGCAAATTGCCACAGACACCACTATTGTAAGAGTACATTTATGCTTTTTTGTGCAGATTTACTGAAAGTGGATCAGCTGCAGTGGTAGCTTACTTACTTACTGAGTTGTTCCCCTTCTACCGTGAGGTGAAGAGGTTTGGGAGAGAGAGCGCCAGACTATCCTATCAGCTGTCTTCCTCCTGGCCTGGTTCCATTCTAGTCCTCGGTCCTTCAAAGATTGTCTAATGTTGTCCTCCCAGCGGACTCTGGGTCGTCCTGGAGGTCTGGATCCCTGGCTCTTTGTTTCCCATGCTTGTCGTGGTAGCCAATCTTCTCCCATTCTGCAGACATAGCCAAACCATCTTAGTTGGGACTGTTCTACTTGGGTCTGCAAAGTGTGGGATTTTAGGCCTTGACTTATCGTCTGGTTGCAGACCATGTCTCTTCTTGTTACTTCAACCACCTTCCTCAGATACCTCATTTCTGAGGTTTGGATCTGGCTTTTGTGGGTTGTAGTCATTGCCCATGACTCGCATCCATATGTCAAGACTGGGACATAGGTGGAGCGGTGTCACGAGAGGTTCAGATGTTATTAAAATTAATAAGATATCCTGGACATACAGGTATATCAGATAATACCAGGATAGTGCCAGATAAGAGTCTGGACTTATTAGTAATACCCCCTTTTCTGAAGAGAGTAAGGGTGTATAGACACAAAGGTAGGGTCAAGCTATGTAAGTTCCCAGAGAAGATGGTGATGTAGTACTCTGAGTCCCTAACTGCTACATCTCCTGATCCTCCTCTGTGATTATGGTACTTACTAGTGTTTCTGCTAGGGGTAATTTAAATAACTAAATTCACCAACAAGAACTGTAATTCAACTTAAAGAATTTAAGAAAGTCTTCTGGTGAATATTTACAATTTAATTAAACAGCTATTCTTTTCTGTTTGAAAAGTTTTAAACTCAAAGATTTTCCAACAGTAAATAAATAAAACAGTTCAACAAATGTTTTTCACTTGGGTCAAAATGTCTATAATCTTGTAGACAAAGCTTGCTTGATCATTCACTTGAAGAATTATTATTATTATTATTATAAGTTTTTTGAAACTCTATACTATTAATGGTCATCACAAACTGAATGCGGTTATGTTTTTGGTGAGTATGGATAAGCTGCACAGTTGCCTTAAGCAACTTAGGTGAGTCACTGCAGATGGCTCCCTTTAATGCTGGATAGAATCTTCAGATGAAATCGTTCCAGTAGCTACAAACGTTATGACTGGTCTGCTATTACAGACTGGCACTGCATTCGTTGCAACGTTAGTACTAGGAGCCTCTTCTTATTTGTAGACTTTAGGTTAAAGGATTAAACCTGAAATAAATTCAAACGCAATCCCTGTATTTGTCTATCCATATCCCTCTATGACACAGATGGGGACGATAGACAGTTTCAGATTAGCGTGCCAGCAGATGCACAAGGTATAGTATAGTAGCATCAATCATTTTAATTCAAT
>JAMPIV010002983.1:110000-180316 GCA_024509875.1 Oreohelix idahoensis
CACACACAGACTAGCCCTCAATGGTTGATTAAGGTCTGCTAACAAGTGTAGAAGGCAAACACTGGCATTAACATATGCACTGCATTCCCCCACTTTCTGTGCTTTCAAATAATAGTGACTAAACCTAGTTCATTAGGCCAGTCTATTTATAGTTTGACCTCGGACGTACGAGATGGAACTCCCTAGGAATGTAATTAAAATCAGAAAATGTGGGTACCTTTTAGCCTATCGTACAATGTAGGAAAACTGCTTTTTTAATTATCTCTGTTATTCCTGATGCGATTTTAGTCATTTAAAGCTTACATTAAACTTGGAATTAGGCTTTACACATCTAGGTAATAATCTTTTTGGTTACTACTTGCATTTTCCGTTATGCACAGTTTAAACTGCTAAATTTTTTGCCACCCTGAAGCTTCGAATGCATTTAACCTAAGATTTCTCCTGTCCTATAATATTATTAGTAAAAGTATTACTACTTACGGGTAGAGTAATATCCCTAATATTGTGTTGATAACTTCTGCCAAGTGGTAATCCTTCTATAATGCTGTAGTAAAATTCCGAAGTTAATCATGTTACACAGATCGGGCCTTGCCATCTTTATTTTTCCAGCAGTAGTAAACACAGGATCAAGAAAGCGTTTTCATTGGTCAGTGTATCTTATCTTTTTACAATGTATGGCGTACAGTATGGTCAGAATATTTAGAATTCGTGATGTGAGACAGACGTTATTTCATGACAAGCGGTATACAGCCATCTTCATTTTCTTACCAACATCTCTCTTGCTGAGGAATCCTCAATTTATGGCCTGAAAAAGTCTCCCAGCTGCTGCTTTTTGAGTGGCCAACTCTTCTTTGATGCCTCCTTTTCGGTCTATAATAGCTCCAAGGTATTTAAAGTGGTCAACCTGTTCTCCCAGCTTAATCTGATGTCTTCTTTCTTCTCATGATATCACCATGGATTTTGTTTTAGAGCTGCTTATGACCATCCTTCTCTTCTCCAGCTCTTCCTTCCAGACTTGCAGGTTGGATTGGAGATGTGCCTCTGATTTAGCAATCAGGGCAACATCATCAGCAAATGCCAGCTCTGAAATACAGACCTGTCTCATCTTTCAGTACCCCATTGAATACTTTCTTGTTCTCTCCTTACATGCCTTGATGACATCGTCCGTGAGGAGTATGAAAAGATAAGGTAACAGGATATCACGTTGTCTTAAACCAGTCTTCTTCTTCTTCCGTCCTTAGCCACCGACCGTCAAAGCAGTCAGTGGCCATTACGCCTAGTGGCGTCTTAGGGCAACAGCAGATAGGTTTTCTTCGCCATTGTTTCCCATCACGCCTATTGGCGTCTTTAGGGCAACGGCAAATCAATCCATCTGCTGCTGTTTCCGTAATCGAAGTGACCGGCAAATGGGTGATCAGCCCGTTGGACCTTAAACCAGTGGTGGTCCTGAACTCTTCTGACTTATGGTTTGCTGTCCACACATAATTTCTGCAAGACTTGTAGAAGCTCTGTATAGCATGAATCAGAGGTGCTGGAATGTTCTTCCTTGCCAAACAGTCCCAAAGTTTGCTCCAGTGGACCCTGTCAAATGCCTTTCCCAGATCTATGAAACAGAGATGGATCTCACTCTTATACGAAAGGGCCTTTTCACTCAGCTGTCTGAGTGTGAAGATTAGGTCTTAGTACTTCAGTTTGCTCGGAATCTGCACTGGACCTCATCCAAATGTGACTCAGCTAGGCGTCAGAGTCTCTGCTCTAGGATTCTAGAGTAGATTTTACCAGGGACACTGAGAAGGGAAATGCCTCTATAGTTTCCACATTGTCGATTGCCACCCTTTTTGAAAATTGGTGTTATGATGGCAATTTCCCAATCCTTTGGTATGGTCTTGTTGCACCACGCTTCCTGTAGGACCCTTAAGAGTAATAGGTCGCCTGATGCTCCCATGTACTTAACCATTTCTGGTGTTATACCATCATGCCCTGCTGCTTTGCCAATCTTGATTTTCTCCAGTGCTGCCTTCAGTTCTTCCATCTTTATGTCATCTTCACCATCATTGGTTTTCTCTTCTGTGCTAGTGGTTATCACTTCTGATGCTTCACCATGCTCACCATCCAGGAGTTATGAGAAATGTTCTTTCCATCGTTCCATTACTTCCTTCGGGGCAGTAAGCAATTTGCCTTGCTTATCCTTTATAAATTTGAGAGGGCATTGTTTTTCCTTCCTCATGTTCTTTACGGTCTTAAAGAACAATTTCTGGTTTTCTTGCGCATCTTTTTCTAGCTTTTCTCCAAATTCTTCCCAAGACTTCTGTTTTGCTGCTAGCACCTTGTTATTTGCTTCTGTTCTGAGTGTCACATATTCTCTATATTTCTCCATTTGTCCTGTTGTGTTTTTAGCTCCTAAGTATTGTTTCCATGCCATTTTCTTCTCTCTTATTTTCTCTTTGACTTCCTCTGTCCACCAAGGTGTCCTCTTTCTCTGGTTCCCAAGTCGGACTTCACCGCATGCTTCTGCAGCAGCTGTCTTTATGATATCCTTGAATTTATTCCAGAGGGTTTCCAAGTCATCAGGTCGTTCTTCTGTGTTGCTCACCGCTGTAGCAATAAGCCCCTGATATCTGGTCTTAATTTCTGGCTCTCTCAGCTTGTAGGTCCTAATGCTCATTTCTCCCGCTCGTTTACTTGGTTTCTTGCGTGATGTTGGGTAGTTCCTAAGCTGAGCAACTCTTTCAGTTGTTCTTTTGATTGTAAGCAGGTAGTGATCACTTCCAATCTCTGGCCCCCTCCAGACTCTAGCTTCCTGGACATATTTGAATGAGCTCCTCCTAACAATGCATTGTCGATCACTGACTTCTCATTCTTTGTTGGTTCACATCTAGTGTATGCATGTATGCGCTTATGGGGGAACATTGTGTTTGTAATGATTAGATTCTGCTCACTGCAGAATCTAAGGAGTCGCTTTCTATTGTCATTGAGAGTATCTTCCGATAACTCCACCCCATCTAGCATGGTCATTTCCAACTCTGGCATTGAAATCTCCGAGCATGATAATTTCATTAAGGCAGTCATCCACTGTCCTTTGAAGCAGCTCGAAGAATTCCTCCTTGACCTCTACTCTCTCATCCTCATTTGGCCCATACACTATGACCAGGTTGACTATGGTTTCTCCTTTTAGTTTTACAACCATAATGCGCTCCGAGACAAAGTTCCACCCCTTGATACTGTCTTTTTGGTTTTTGGCGACAATGCAACCCATGCCCCCTTTAGCTCTTTCAGATGTGCAGTGGTAGCTCCCTGCGTTATAATGAGCAAAAAAGAGAAATGGTGACTGATGATAAGAAATGACAACCCATAGGTTATGGTTGAAGATTAGTGTTTCAGTTACAAAAACCCATGTTATAGCTATAATATAGTGACATAGATATGGTTGTTATAGCTATAATATAGTGTCATAGATATGGTTGTTATAGCTATAATATAGTGACATAGATATGGTTGTTATAGCTATAATATAGTGACATAGATATGGTTGTTATAGCTATAATATAGTGACATAGATATGGTTGTTATAGCTATAATATAGTGACATAGATATGGTTGTTATAGCTATAATATAGTGACATAGATATGGTTGTTATAGCTATAACAACCATATCTATGTCACTATATTATAGCTATAATATAGTGACATAGATATGGTTGTTATAGCTATAATATAGTGACATAGATATGGTTGTTATAGCTATAATATAGTGACATAGATATGGTTGTTATAGCTATAATATAGTGACATAGATATGGTTGTTATAGCTATAATATAGTGACATAGATATGGTTGTTATAGCTATAATATAGTGACATAGATATGGTTGTTATAGCTATAATATAGTGACATAGATATGGTTGTTATAGCTATAATATAGTGACATAGATATGGTTGTTATAGCTATAATATAGTGACATAGATATGGTTTTTTATAGCTATAATATAGTGACATAGATATGGTTGTTATAGCTATAATATAGTGACATAGATATGGTTGTTATAGCTATAATATAGTGACATAGATATGGTTGTTATAGCTATAATATAGTGACATAGATATGGTTGTTATAGCTATAATATAGTGACATAGATATGGTTGTTATAGCTATAACAACCATATCTATGTCACTATATGGTTGTTATAGCTATAATATAGTGACATAGATATGGTTGTTATAGCTATAATATAGTGACATAGATATGGTTGTTATAGCTATAATATAGTGACATAGATATGGTTGTTATAGCTATAATATAGTGACATAGATATGGTTGTTATAGCTATAATATAGTGACATAGATATGGTTGTTATAGCTATAATATAGTGACATTGATATGGTTGTTATAGCTATAATATAGTGACATTGATATGGTTGTTATAGCTATAATATAGTGACATAGATATGGTTGTTATAGCTATAATATAGTGACATAGATATGGTTGTTATAGCTATAATATAGGGACATAGATATGGTTGTTATAGCTATAATATAGTGACATAGATATGGTTGTTATAGCTATAATATAGTGACATAGATATGGTTGTTATAGCTATAATATAGTGACATAGATATGGTTGTTATAGCTATAATATAGTGACATAGATATGGTTGTTATAGCTATAATATAGTGACATAGATATGGTTGTTATAGCTATAATATAGTGACATAGATATGGTTGTTATAGCTATAATATAGTGACATAGATATGGTTGTTATAGCTATAATATAGTGACATAGATATGGTTGTTATAGCTATAATATAGTGACATAGATATGGTTGTTATAGCTATAATATAGTGACATTGATATGGTTGTTATAGCTATAATATAGTGACATAGATATGGTTGTTATAGCTATAATATAGTGACATAGATATGGTTGTTATAGTTATAATATAGTGACATAGATATGGTTGTTATAGCTATAATATAGTGACATAGATATGGTTGTTATAGCTATAATATAGTGACATAGATATGGTTGTTATAGCTATAATATAGAGACATAGATATGGTTGTTATAGCTATAATATAGTGACATAGATATGGTTGTTATAGCTATAATATAGTGACATAGATATGGTTGTTATAGCTATAATATAGTGACATAGATATGGTTGTTATAGCTATAATATAGTGACATAGATATGGTTGTTATAGCTATAATATAGTGACATAGATATGGTTGTTATAACTATAATATAGTGACATAGATATGGTTGTTATAGCTATAATATAGTGACATAGATATGGTTGTTATAGCTATAATATAGTGAGATAGATATGGTTGTTATAGCTATAATATAGTGACATAGATATGGTTGTTATAGCTATAATATAGTGACATAGATATGGTTGTTATAGCTATAATATAGTGACATAGATATGGTTGTTATAGCTATAATATAGTGACATAGATATGGTTGTTATAGCTATAATATAGGGACATAGATATGGTTGTTATAGCTATAATATAGTGACATAGATATGGTTGTTATAGCTATAATATAGTGACATAGATATGGTTGTTATAGCTATAATATAGGGACATAGATATGGTTGTTATAGCTATAATATAGGGACATAGATATGGTTGTTATAGCTATAATATAGGGACATAGATATGGTTGTTATAGCTATAATATAGTGACATAGATATGGTTGTTATAGCTATAATATAGTGACATAGATATGGTTGTTATAGCTATAATATAGTGACATAGATATGGTTGTTATAGCTATAATATAGTGACATAGATATGGTTGTTATAGCTATAATATAGTGACATAGATATGGTTGTTATAGCTATAATATAGTGACATAGATATGGTTGTTATAGCTATAATATAGTGACATAGATATGGTTTTTATAGCTATAATATAGTGACATAGATATGGTTGTTATAGCTATAATATAGTGACATAGATATGGTTTTTATAGCTATAATATAGTGACATAGATATGGTTGTTACAGCTATAATATAGTGACATAAATATGGTTGTTACAGCTATAATATAGTGACATAGATATGGTTGTTATAGCTATAATATAGTGACATAGATATGGTTGTTATAGCTATAATATAGTGACATAGATATGGTTGTTATAGCTATAATATAGTGACATAGATATGGTTGTTATAGCTATAATATAGTGACATAGATATGGTTGTTATAGCTATAATATAGTGACATAGATATGGTTGTTATAGCTATAATATAGTGACATAGATATGGTTGTTATAGCTATAATATAGTGACATAGATATGGTTGTTATAGCTATAATATAGTGACATAGATATGGTTGTTATAGCTATAATATAGTGACATAGATATGGTTGTTATAGCTATAATATAGTGACATTGATATGGTTGTTATAGCTATAATATAGTGACATAGATATGGTTGTTATAGCTAAAATATAGTGACATAGATATGGTTGTTATAGCTATAATATAGTGACATAGATATGGTTTCTACTAAATTATAATCTCAGACCTAAGGGTCTTTTATATTTGGACATGCGCCCTAATATAACCAACTAGGTTGAACGGGACATGCCTCATCAAAACGAGGCAAAACTTTATTTAAAAAAAAAAAAATTTGGTTTCTACAGAACTTCTACATATTTACTTACATTTACTTGTTCCATACATTCTTGTACGCAGCATATAGGAAAGCTGAAGTTTCCATTCTTGAGCCAAGTGTGTCACTTTAGCTGCTTGTGAGCCCAGTTTATTGTAGGATTTCTGTAATGTTGTCTATCCATCTGCCTTTTCATCTTCCCTATGCCCTATAAAAGTAAATCTTCTACTATTGTACGTGCAGAGTAGCAATAAACTGAGTATCATTCTTAAGTGATGGCAAAACCACTTAAATTTCTGTCTTTCTTTATAATAGTTCGTACAATTTTTCTGATGTTATCCTTTCTCATTGTGTCTCTGCTGGTAACATGAATGGATTTTCATAAGCACCTGGATTTTCAATGAATGGATTTTCATAAGCAACGGAACTTACCTGTAAATTAATATGAAACAAATATAAAGGTATCTTATAAGGCACTCGTAGGAAATAAAGAAGTAGAACACTAGCAACAGAAAAACAACAGACATGAGTGGCTTACCCAGGATTTGAACCCTGGACCTTCCGTGCGACAACACCGCCTAGCTATGCAAGCAAATCACACTGTCCTCCCTGCCATCTACGCATCCCCAAAAAAGGATGTTTCAATGACAGGTCATTAGTGCGAACCTCTATACATAACACCAGAAGTTTACCATGGGCAGTTCAGCCTATTAATGACGCAATCACTTCTGTTGTTCCCCTATATATCAGTATTGGTCAGTCCAACAAGACAAAGACCTTAATACTGTGTCCAGTATGATAGTAGACTTAGAACAGTAAGAACAGGACAGAGGGTAGGTTTGGTATTGTATACACATTTATAACACATAAGGAAGGGAAACCACGAGGCCTGTAAACATGTAGTGAAATTGACCGAGATACAACGGTAAAATACTCCAAAGATAACATTTAAGGATAAAAAACATAATGCGTAAGCTGCTGATGTACATGATCGCCTAGACCGCGGGTCATCATCCTCTATAAATTTTGCCTTGCTAGACAGGAGGGGAACGGAGGATCAAAAAGGAAAAAATATGACTGGAAAGATTGCGTAGCAAGGCTAAGGAGACGCAATTGGGGGGGGATGGAGGAAAGTAAAAAATTCACGTCCCCCAAATTGACACGAGGTACGGAAATGGACGCTTTTGCGATACTAAGATTTTGATTTGAATTGAGCGGCAGAACGCGGATGGTAGGAAAATTACAAAAAATTTAAAAAGTAAATTTTCTTAATATTAATGTTAGGAATATAAAAATTAGCTGGCCGGATGGCCTATTCTGAGCAGTGAACTAATATAATCTTAATTTTACAAACGGATAGATAATATTGAAGATAATGACAAAAGACAGTGTAGTTCACATCATCGCTAGACTATATTGAATCTAAAAGTGTCACAATTTGCACACAAAAACACGACCTTGGGAACAGGTGTTCAAAGTTACTTATTATGGAGGAGAGGGTTTTTGAGCGGTAGCTGTGTCTAAATATAACTTTTTACGACAAAATTTTAAGGGGAGAGAAAGGTTGCTTCAAAAATCAAGCACATTTTTTTTAGAAACACAAGTAGAGACGGACAGACTAACAGATAACCATCCATACTTGACTGAAGCATGACTGAAATGACTTTAGTGTAGAAATTTGAAATTAAAAATAAACCTTGGCAGTGATTGGCCACAGACAATCATATCATTAGCGCTCAGAGCGCATTTGGGGTCATTCTTCAATAATTGTTCAGTGTTAGACACAGATTTTAAAGTGTGGTGTGTTCCCATATGAAAGACAGTGAATAAATTTAGGGACGCCATACTATAGCCAGCAGCTCAGCTGAGTTTTGCTAGCAATTCTGTGTTATGTATTCTTAATCTGGTAAGATTGAAATTATTTCTTTATATATTTTGAATATTGTTTCATGTTCGAGTGATTTGATACTGCCATATCATAATATAGCCTTACAAACCAGTAGGGATTTTGCTCTAGACCCCCCGCCCAAGTCAGGGTCTAGGGACTAACAGTGTACATAAACTACAGCAAGGATTATGCAAAATAAATCAAGCGTTGAAACAGATTACCTATCTTCTTTTAGGGCCAACAACTAATAAATATTTTTCAGAATCTATAGTCTGGGAGGATCTATCTGAGGTAAACCCACCATGGTAACTGTGCTGTTTGGTCAGAGAGATCTGACCTGTCTGTATGATGTGGTTGTTGTGTCAGTGTGGTGTCCAGACGTGGGTATAGAATAGATTTTGACACATAGCCCATACTTTGATTGCAGAGCTGTGAGTTTTCTATCGACAACAAAGCAGAGTCTATCCGGTGGGTGACTTTACTCGAGTGTATCTGTGCAGTTCTTGTGACAGAGACCACCATTATTGTCCGCCAGCACGGAGAGGTGGGACCGCAAGTTTTCAGCACCAGAGCTACAAAAAGATGAGTGAGCCTCTGGTCTGCTGGACATTCACCAACTATTGGTAGTGACTAATATCCCCATAAAAATTCCCACCAGTTTCTGGACACGGTGTAGTCAATATAGACAGGTGTGATGAGGCCACCCCAACAGCACAAACAGTAAATATCCTCCCAAAGAGATGACTACCAGAACATTTGAATAAAACTAACTATTCTAGTACTTAAATATGTACACTTTTGTATTTATTATGTAACATTCCATGCATAATTTTCATAAATTTTAAATCCTTCTTTTAAAACAAGTTCTGGTCAAAATAAAACTTGATCCAGAACAAATAAATGTAATATAATTATATCAAAAACTTTATACACGTGAGTTAGTTCAGTGTATTTTAACACTTGTTAATCTTATTAGTCTTCTTAAATGCCTGTGGGTGTATTTATAACTAACACACCACATTACACATCATTACCCTAGACACTTTACGTAGCCACATTCATTAAGAAAAAAAAAAAATTAAGTGTGAGGTCGTAGTGGTAGCAAGAAAGGCCTTCTGATAATTCTCAACCACATTTTATCTCAGGAGCCTTCACAGCTGGCCTCATACAAGTTACATGTAGTAATAACACCATCATACAATACCATCAACACCACTACATAAATTGGGGTCTTGTCCAGGGATAATTAGCCCAACAGTAAAATTAGGATCTCCTGGTGGGAGAAATAAAAGTAGGGAAATAAATTGTAAAATTTCCTTTAAAATTAAAAGTGTCCCTGCAGATAAAAGTTGGTGAATCTTCACAGCCAGTAATAATTAATTAGTTAACTGGTTAGTTAGAATTAGTTAGACTATAGTCATATAGTAATTAGAAGTACTTAGTGTATTTACTGGTTAGAGATTTATCTTGTATATTATTATATTGTCCAAAAAGTATGGCAGAGCTAGCAAAGTTTAGATCAGCTGCTGTGCTCACTGCGAAGGAGATGGGGATGGATGGTCAAATTTTAATTCAATACGTAACGACTGAATGTGATAAATATATTGAACGGGAAGAAAGGAGATTAGAAAAAGAGGCTGAAAGAAAATTAGAGGCTGACAGGTTAGCTGAGAAAAGAGATTACAAATTGAGGCTGATAGAGAAATTAAGAGGCTGCAGATTGAGGCAGAAGAAAAACGACAGCAAAGGGAGGCAGAAGATAAAAAGGCCGAAAGGGAGGCAGAAGATAGAAGGTTGCAGAGGGAGCACGAATTACGACTAAGGGAGCTGGAATTACAAGCCCCGGCCCCCCTGAAAATGGTGCCAGCCCTTTTGCCTCAGATGCTACGCCCAGTATGGGAGCCTCAAACTCAGCTATGGGGTTTCATTTAGACCATTTTGTTGAGAAAGACGATGACATAGAGGGGTACCTGGGACGTTTTGAGTTATTAGCTACTACATATGGGTTAGAGAGAGAGAGGTGGAGTTTAAAGCTATCACAGGGATTGAGGGGTGCTTCTTATGAAGTATTTGCCAAAATGAACAGAGAAGACCAAGACAATTATGACATGTTAAAGCAGGCTTTGTTATTAAGGTACGAGAAGAATGGTGAATTTTATCGTAAGAGATTTAGAAATGCCAAACTGTTGTCTGGGGAGACATACCACCAATTCTCTGCCAGACTAGAAACCTATTTGGAGAAATGGACGGCTCTGGGGAAGACCCAAGATCTTAAAGAAATGATCATGATTGAGCAATTGAGAGAGTCCATGGCTCCAGACATGAGAAAATTTCTCATGGAACAAGGTGCAGAGAAGTTGGGGGAAATTTTAAATGTTGCTGAGAGGTATCAGGCAGCTCAGGCAGAGGTAAGTGGTGCTAAGAAGAAGCACATAGACAATTTTAAAGCTCCACAGCAATTTAATAAATTTGATAATAGAGAGCAGGGAAATAAGGGTAGGACAAATTTTGAGCGGCCAAGAAATGACTATCGCGACAGAAACTCACAGTTCAATGACCAAAAGTTCAATGAAAGAAAACCGTTGAACCAAGGAAAAAGATGGTGCAAATGGTGCAAGAAGGATAACCATAACACCGAATTTTGTAGAAGGAAACCTTCAAACATTGCTGCAATGAAGTCGGGGACGCAAAGATTAAAGGTTAATCCTAAGGGACAACAGGAACCTTATCACCCCCCAGTTTGTGAAGATGTTATTTGTAATGGGGTCACCATAAGGTGCCTTTATGATACAGGTTTGGATTATGATTCAGTTGTGAAGTCTAGCCTAGTGGACCCAAGTCAGTATACCACAGAAACAGTGGAAATACAAGGGGCGACTAAGGACATACCACTCATGACACTTCCCATCGCAAGGATAACGGTGAAAACTCGCTATGTGGAAGGAGAAATCAGAGCAGCAGTGATAGATGAACCAATCTACCCTCTGATATTGGGGTGTAGATACGTCTTCTTGGGGAATCCCGAGAAACCTGTGATCATGGCGACAGTGCAGACCAGGTCACAGAAGAAGGAGGAAGAAGGTGAACCTATAAATGCTCATCCAGAGGAGATGAGGAAGGCGCAGGCTGAGGATAGGACACTCCAGCCATGTTTTAAAAAATTGCCCAAATGCCACACACCTCCGAGCAAGGGGGAATATTTCATGAAGAATAGATTATTATACAGGAAGACAGGAACTAGATTCACTGGTCACGGACAGTTAGTTCTTCCCAAGAGATATAGGGCAAATTTGATAAGGAGCTTACATGTTGGAAAAGATGGTGACCATGAGAAAGTCGGTACCATCTGCCAAAAGATTGCTCTAAAATACTATTGGCCCGACGTAAATGTCGATGTTGAAAACTTTGTAGAAGCATGTGGCGTATTTCATGAGGGAACACCCACAAAGGGAAAATATGTGCAGGACCTAGAACCGCCACGGGGCAACTTTAGGCCTGAAAGGAAAACTAATTATACACGGGTAGACAAAGTGGAATGGGAGCCCCCTTTTCACACCCAGTCTTCACTTGAATGGATTAACATGGCCGCTATGCGAAGAGTACAAAGAAGAAATTTAACCCAGGATAGGATGACAATCCCTCGGTCAGACTTATATAAACTGGAGGAACAGACAAGAGAGCGAAGATCTCTCATAAACAATCTTAAGTGGGGAGACAAACCCCAGAGAAAAATTGGTAGTGGTCGATTTGTGAGTGATGATTCTAGGAAGAAAAGTCCTCATTATAGAGCTTCTAAGGGACGGGACCCGATGGGTTCCATGAAAAATAAGTATGGTAAATTAAAGATCCAGATGTAACTCTATTAAGGACCTGGACAGATGAGAAGGCGGAAGAGACTGTTACCTCATCGTATCAATACGTGAACGAACTGACCACTCGTTTGAAAGCTGGATGGAAACTGGCAAATGATAATTTGAAACAAGCCAGGAAGAAACATGCAGCATATTTTAATAGGAAGGCAAAGGACAGGGAACTGGCAGTCGGAGAGAAGGTGCTGCTTTTACTACCCGGAAGCCAGAATAAATTACAAATTGGTTGGCAAGGTCCATATACGGTTCTAGAGAAGGTGTCTAGAACAAACTATAAAATTGACAAAAAGGGGAAGGAAAAAGTTTATCATGTAAACCTGTTAAAGAAGTATCTGGACAGACCACTCCAGGAAAGCACCCCCTTATTGACCTTAGCTATTGCAACCCAGATGCAAAAGAACCACTCACCTCACATGAATACCCATTACATCCTTGTGAAACCGCAGCACAGGTAAAAGTCAGTAAGCACCTGACTAAAAATCAGAGGGAGAGAGTTCAACAAGTTCTGGAGGAACATACAGATGTATTAACAGATAAACCAGGCCATACAAATTTGCTACAGTATGACATGAAACTGGTAGACTCAAACCCAATCTGTATGAGAGCCTATTCTATTCCGTTCGCGAAGGAGAAGGCATTAAAGGAAGAAATAGATTATTTATTGAAGGAGGGGATTATTTCGCACAGTGAATCATCTTTTAGTTCTAGTGTCGTTTTGTTGAGGAAACCGTCTGGGGAACACAGACTGTGCATAGATTACAGGAAACTGAATGCTGTCACAGAAGGACAAGTGGATCCATTACCAGACACAAAACAGTTATTTGCCAGACTGAACAAGGCAAAATACTTTTCAAAAGTGGATCTTAGTAAAGGCTATTACCAGATCCCAGTGAAGCCTGAAGTGAGACCTTATTTGGCTTTTAGCACTTCGGATGGACATTATGAATTCAATATGCTACCATTCGGACTGAAAAATGCTCCGAGTGTGTTTTCAAGGATGATGCGAAAATTGTTGGACCCCCTGAATAACCCATGTATCACGAATTTCATGGATGATATACTCGTCGCCACAGAGACATTTGAAGAACACATTGAAGCTCTGGAGATGTTGTTTGATAGACTTCGGGAGGCGAACTTAACTGCTAGGCCAACAAAATGTTGTATTGGATGCAAAGAGTTGGAATTCTTGGGGCACACTGTATATCAGGGTAATATGACCCCTGATCCTAAGAACTTGGAAAAACTGCAGAGAGCACCTAGGCCGCAAAACCAAAAAGGACGTGCGATCATTCGTGTCGTTATGCGGATTTTATCAGAAATACATCAAAAATTTTAACGCCATTTGTGCTCCTCTGACTGATCTGACTCGCAAGGGACTTCCAGATAAAATTATTTGGACTGCACAATGTGAATTAGCGTTCCAAGAGTTAAAGGAAAAACTCACTAGCAAGCCTATTCTCAAACTGCCTGATTTGACACAGGACTTTGTCTTAAGAACCGATGCCAGTAATGTAGGACTCGGAGCGGCTTTGTTGCAAAGATCATCTTCACCTGATGGGGAACTGAAACCAGTCGCTTATGCAAGCCGCAAATTGAATAAGGCGGAACAAGGATACTCCACAAGCGAAAAAGAATGTTTAGCATTAATCTGGGCAATAAAGAAGTTTCAAATCTATCTGTATGGTAGGACTTTTGTGGTGGAGACGGATCATCAGCCTCTCGTGTTCTTGTCTCAGGCTAAGCATGAAAACGCAAGATTGCTGAGGTGGTCTTTATTGCTTCAACCATATCAGTTCAGTATCCAATATATCCCAGGCAAATTGAATGTCGGTGCAGATTTCCTCAGTCGGCACCCCTGTGATCAAAATTAGAGTAGTGGCAGACGTGAGGAGTAATTTTACCTATGTGTATCGCTGGTTTTGGAACTTGCCATAGGCATGTTTTCAAGTGGGGAGATGTGTAGTGAAATTGACCGAGATACAACGGTAAAATACTCCAAAGATAACATTTAAGGATAAAAAAACATAATGCGTAAGCTGCTGATGTACATGATCGCCTAGACCGCGGGTCATCATCCTCTATAAATTTTGCCTTGCTAGACAGGAGGGGAACGGAGGATCAAAAAGGAAAAAATATGACTGGAAAGATTGCGTAGCAAGGCTAAGGAGACGCAATTGGGGGGGATGGAGGAAAGTAAAAAAATTCACGTCCCCCAAATTGACACGAGGTACGGAAATGGACGCTTTTGCGATACTAAGATTTTGATTTGAATTGAGCGGCAGAACGCGGATGGTAGGAAAATTACAAAAATTTAAAAAGTAAATTTTCTTAATATTAATGTTAGGAATATAAAAATTAGCTGGCCAGATGGCCTATTCTGAGCAGTGAACTAATATGATCTTAATTTTACAAACGGATAGATAATATTGAAGATAATGACAAAAGACAGTGTAGTTCACATCATCGCTAGACTATATTGAATCTAAAAGTGTCACAATTTGCACACAAAAACACGACCTTGGGAACAGGTGTTCAAAGTTACTTATTATGGAGGAGAGGGTTTTTGAGCGGTAGCTGTGTCTAAATATAACTTTTTACGACAAAATTTTAAGGGGAGAGAAAGGTTGCTTCAAAAATCAAGCACATTTTTTTTAGAAACACAAGTAGAGACGGACAGACTAACAGATAACCATCCATACTTGACTGAAGCATGACTGAAATGACTTTAGTGTAGAAATTTGAAATTAAAAATAAACCTTGGCAGTGATTGGCCACAGACAATCATATCATTAGCGCTCAGAGCGCATTTGGGGTCATTCTTCAATAATTGTTCAGTGTTAGACACAGATTTTAAAGTGTGGTGTGTTCCCATATGAAAGACAGTGAATAAATTTAGGGACGCCATACTATAGCCAGCAGCTCAGCTGAGTTTTGCTAGCAATTCTGTGTTATGTATTCTTAATCTGGTAAGATTGAAATTATTTCTTTATATATTTTGAATATTGTTTCATGTTCGAGTGATTTGATACTGCCATATCATAATATAGCCTTACAAACCAGTAGGGATTTTGCTCTAGACCCCCCGCCCAAGTCAGGGTCTAGGGACTAACAAGGTACATAAACTACAGCAAGGATTATGCAAAATAAATCAAGCGTTGAAACAGATTACCTATCTTCTTTTAGGGCCAACAACTAATAAATATTTTTTCAGAATCTATAGTCTGGGAGGATCTATCTGAGGTAAACCCACCATGGTAACTGTGCTGTTTGGTCAGAGAGATCTGACCTGTCTGTATGATGTGGTTGTTGTGTCAGTGTGGTGTCCAGACGTGGGTATAGAATAGATTTTGACACATAGCCCATACTTTGATTGCAGAGCTGTGAGTTTTCTATCGACAACAAAGCAGAGTCTATCCGGTGGGTGACTTTACTCGAGTGTATCTGTGCAGTTCTTGTGACAGAGACCACCATTATTGTCCGCCAGCACGGAGAGGCGGGACCGCAAGTTTTCAGCACCAGAGCTACAAAAAGATGAGTGAGCCTCTGGTCTGCTGGACATTCACCAACTATTGGTAGTGACTAATATCCCCATAAAAATTCCCACCAGTTTCTGGACACGGTGTAGTCAATATAGACAGGTGTGATGAGGCCACCCCAACAGCACAAACAGTAAATATCCTCCCAAAGAGATGACTACCAGAACATTTGAATAAAACTAACTATTCTAGTACTTAAATATGTACACTTTTGTATTTATTATGTAACATTCCATGCATAATTTTCATAAATTTTAAATCCTTCTTTTAAAACAAGTTCTGGTCAAAATAAAACTTGATCCAGAACAAATAAATGTAATATAATTATATCAAAAACTTTATACACGTGAGTTAGTTCAGTGTATTTTAACACTTGTTAATCTTATTAGTCTTCTTAAATGCCTGTGGGTGTATTTATAACTAACACACCACATTACACATCATTACCCTAGACACTTTACGTAGCCACATTCATTAAGAAAAAAAAAAAATTAAGTGTGAGGTCGTAGTGGTAGCAAGAAAGGCCTTCTGATAATTCTCAACCACATTTTATCTCAGGAGCCTTCACAGCTGGCCTCATACAAGTTACATGTAGTAATAACACCATCATACAATACCATCAACACCACTACAAAACAGTAAATTAATATGAAACAAATATAAAGGTATGTTATAAGGCACTCGTAGGAAATAAAGAAGTAGAACACCAGACAACAGAAAAACAACAGACATGAGTGGCTTACCCAGGATTTGAACACTGGACCTTCCGTGCGACAACCCCGCCTAGCCATGCAATGCAAATCACCTGTCCTTCCTTGCCATCTAGCATCCCCAAAAAAGGATGTTTCAATGACAGGTCATTAGTGCGAACCTATTTACATAACACCAGTGAGAAGTTTACCAATGGGCAGTTCAGCCTATTAATGACGCTAATCACTTCTGTTGTTCCCCTATATATCAGTATTGGTCAGTCCAACAAGACAAAGACCTTAATACTGTGTCCAGTATGATAGTAGACTTAGAACAGTAAGAACAGGACAGAGGGTAGGTTTGGTATTGTATACTAACACATTTATAAACACTAAGGAAGGGAAACCACGAGGCCTTGTAAACAGTAAATTAATATGAAAAACAAATATAAAGGTATGCTTTATAAGGCACCGTAGGAAATAAAGAAGTAGAACACTAGACACACAGAAAAAACAAACAGACATAAGTGGCTTACCCAGTGATTTGAACCCTGGACCTTTCCAGTGCGACAAAAAAACAACACCGCCTAGCTATTGCAAGCGAATCACACTGTCCTCCTTGCCATCAACGCATTTCCCCAAAAAAGGATGTTTCAATGACAGGTCATTAGTGCGAACCTATATTACATAAACACCGGAAGTTTTACCATGGGCAGTTCAAGCCTTAATTAATGACGCACAATCACTTCCTGTTGTTCCCCATATGATGTGATTTTCCTCCTCCTGTGCTTCTGGACAGGGACCATGTTTGACACTGATAGCAAACATCCGGCAGTTAAGAAAAACATCTCTTTATCAGCTCTCTTTAGTTTTTCCACACTGATATTCAGATGTTTTGAGCGGTGGTGACAGTGGTACTTCAGATGGTTGAACCAGTAGTGCAGTGGTAATCTGATGTTTAGTAGTGGTAACAGTGGGATTAAGTTCTATGCACTTAGCTTTTTGACATCATTGAACTTTCAATTTCTCAACTGTCAAGTCTTCTTTTATTTCTGTGAAAAGGCTTCTCAGGTATTTGAACTCTGGAGCTAAATTTAGTGGTGGTGTTGACATGTATATTAAGTGGGTCTCGTAATCTGCTAATAAGTATCAGAAGCAAAGACCTGGATGAACTGAGATTTCCTAACTAATCAGAATTATCACCCAACTGTAGTGAAATGGACAGAGATACAACGGTAAAATATCTCCAAAGATAACATTTAAGGATAAAAACATAATGCGTAGGCTGCGAATAGTACATGATCGCCTAGACCGCGGGTCATCATCCTCCATAAAAATTGACTTGCTAGACAGGAGGGGAACGGCGGATCAAAAAGGAAAAAATATGACTGGAAAGATTGCGTGAGACTAGAAAGGCTAAGGAGACGCAATTGGGGGGGGGGGGGGGGGGGGGGGGGGGGGGGGGAGAAACGGAGAAAAGTCACGTTTCCCAAGTTGACATAAAAAGTAAGCAACTCGACAGAAGGGACCATAGATATGTTACGCCACAGTCATTTATTGGACGCTTTTGCGCGATACCAAGCCCTTGATTTGAATTCAGCGGCTAAACGCAGATGTTAGGAATATTACAAAAATTAAAAAGTACTTTTTTCTTAATATTAATGTTAGGAATATAAAAATTAGCTGGCCGGATGGCCTATTCTGGGCAGTGAACTAATATGTTCTTAATTTTACAGACGGATAGATAATATTGAAGATAATGACAAAAGACAGTGTTGTTCACATCATCGACAGACTGTATTGAATCTAAAAGTGTCGCTAATTGCACAAAAAAACACGACCTCGAAACGCAGGTGTTCAAATTTACTTAGTATGGAGGAGAGGGTTTTTGGGTGGTAGCTGTGTCTAAATATAACTTTTAACGACAAAATTTTGGAGGGGAGAGAAAGGTTGGTTCAAAAATCAAGTACATTTTTGTAGAAACACAAGTAGAGACGGACAGACTAACAGATAAACATCCATACTTGACTGAAGCATGACTGAAATGACTTTAGTGTAGGAAATTTGAAAAAAAATAAACCTAGGCAGTGATTGGCCACAGACAAGCATATTGTCGGCGCTTAGACGCGGATTTGGGGTCATTTCTCAATAGTTGTTCAGTGATAGACACAGATTTTAAAGTGTGGTGATTTCCATATGAAAGAAAGTGTAAGAAATTTAGGGACGCCATACTATAGCCAGCAGCTCAGCTGAGTTTTGCTAGCAATTCTGTGTTATTTATTCATAATCTGGTAAGATTGAAATTATTTCCTTATATATTTTGAATATTGTTTCATGTTCGAGTGATTTGATACTGCCATATCGAAATCTAGCCTTACAAACAAGTAGGGATTTGCTCTAGACCCCCCGCCCTAGTCAGGGTCTAGGGACCAACAATGTACATAAACTCCAGCAAGGGTTAGGCAAGACAGATCAAGTGTTGAGAATAATGAAACATATTACCTATCCTCTTTTAGGGCAGACAACTAATAAATATTTTTCAGAATCTATAGTCTGGGAGGATCTATCTGATGTAAAACCACCATGGTAAATGTGCTGTTTGGTCAGAGAGATCTGACCTGTCTGTATGATGTGGTTGTTGTGTCAGTGTTGTGTCCAGACGTGGGTAGAGAATAGATTTTGACACATGGCCCATACTTTGATTGCAGAGCTGTGAGTTTCTGTTGTCAACAAAGCAGTGTCTATTCAGTTGGTGACTTTACTCGAGTGTATCTGTGCAGTACTTGTGACAGAGACCACCATTATTGCCCGCCAGCACGGAGAGAGGTGGGACCACCTGATTTCAGCACCAGAGCTACAACTACAAGATGAGTGAGCCTCTGGTCTGCTGGACATTCACCAACGCTGTTTAGTTACTAATACCCCCATAAAAATTCCCACCATTTTCTGGACACTGTGTAGTCAATATAGACAGGTGTGATGAGGCCACCCCAACAGCACAAACATTAACTATCCTCCCAAGTAGATGACTACTAGAACATTTTAATAAAACTAACTAGTATAGTACATATATATGTACACTATTGCATTTATGATATAATATTCCATGCATTTCTTTCATAATCTCTAAATCCTTTTAAGTTCTGGTCAACCTAAAAAATTGATCCAGAACAAAATAAATGTAATATAATTTATCAAAAAATTTTACACACGTGAGTTAGTTCAGTGTATTTTAACATTTATTAATATTATTAGTCTTGTTAAATATCTGTGGGTATATCTATAACCTATTACACCACACTACATATCATAACCCTAGACACTTTACGTAGCCACATTCATTAAAAAAAAAATTAAGTGTGAGGTCGTAGTGGTAGCAAGAAAGGCCTTCTGACAATTCTCAACTACATTTTATCTCAGGAGCCTTCACAGCTGGCCTCATACAATTACATTTAGTAATATCACCATCATACAATACCATCAACACCACTACATAAATTGGGGTCTTGTCCAGGGATAATTAGCCCAACAGTAATATTAGGATCTCCTGGTGGGAGAAATAAAAGTAGGGAAATAAATTGTAAAATTCCCTTTAAAATTAAAAGTGTCCCTGCAGATAAAAGTTGGTGAATCTTCACAGCCAGTAATAATTAATTAGTTAACTGGTTAGTTAGAATTGGTTAGACTATAGTCATAAGAAGTACTTAGTGTATTTACTGGTTAGAGATTTATCTTGTATATTATTATATTGTCTAAAAAGTATGGCGGAGCTGGCAAAATTTAGATCAGCTGCTGTGCTCACCGCGAAGGAGATGGGAATGGATGGTCAAATTTTAATTCAATACGTAACGGCTGAATGTGATAAATATATTGAACGGGAAGAAATAAGGTTAGCTGAAGAGAAGAGGTTACAAATTGAGGCTGATAGAGAAATTAAGAGGCTGCAGATTGAGGCAGAAGAAAAACGACAGCAAAGGGAGGCAGAAGAAAAACGGCAGCAAAGGGAGGCAGAAGAAAAAAGGTTGACTGCCGAAAGGGAGGCAGAAGATAGAAGGTTGCAAAGGGAGCACGAATTACGACTAAGGGAGCTGGAATTACAAGGCCCGGCCCCTGAAGGTGGTGCCAGCCCTTTTGCCTCAGATGCTACGCCCAGTCTGGGAGCCTCAAACTCAGCTATGGGGTTTCATTTAGACCATTTTGTTGAGAAAGACGATGACATAGAGGGGTACCTAGGACGTTTTGAGTTATTAGCTACTACATATGGGTTAGAGAGAGAGGTGGAGCTTAAAGCTATCACAGGGATTGAGAGGTACTTCTTATGAAGTATTTGCCAAAATGAACAGGGAAGACCAAGACAATTATGACATGTTAAAGCAGGCTTTGTTATTAAGGTACGAGAAGAATGGTGAATTTTATCGTAAGAAATTTAGAAATGCCAAACTGTTGTCTGGGGAGACATACCACCAATTCTCTGCTAGACTAGAAACCTATTTGGAGAAATGGACGGCTCTGGGGAAGACCCAAGATCTTAAAGAAATGATCATGATTGAGCAATTGAGAGAGTCCATGGCTCCAGACATGAGAAAATTTCTCATGGAACAAGGTGCAGAGAAGTTGGGGGAAATTTTAAATGTTGCTGAGAGGTATCAGGCAGCCCAGGCAGAGGTAAGTGGTGCTAAGAAGAAGCACATAGACAATTTTAAAGCTCCACAGCAATTTAATAAATTTGATAATAGAGAGCAGGGAAATAAAGGTAGGACAAACTTTGAGCGGCCAAGAAATGACTATCGCGACAGAAACTCACAGTTCAATGACCAAAAGTTCAATGAAAGAAAACCGTTGAACCAAGGAAAAAGATGGTGTAAATGGTGCAAGAAGGATAACCATAACACCGAATTTTGTAGAAGGAAACCTTCAAACATTGCTGCAATGAAGTCGGGGACGCAAAGATTAAAGGTTAATCCTAAGGGACAACAGGAACCTTATCACCCCCCAGTTTGTGAGGATGTTATTTGTAATGGGGTCACCATAAGGTGCCTTTATGATACAGGTTTGGATTATGATTCAGTTGTGAAGTCTAGCCTAGTGGACCCAAGTCAGTATACCACAGAAACAGTGGAAATACAAGGGGCGACTAAGGACATACCACTCATGACACTTCCCATCGCAAGGATAACGGTGAAAACTCGCTATGTGGAAGGAGAAATCAGAGCAGCAGTGATAGATGAACCAATCTACCCTCTGATATGGGGTGTAGATACGTCTTCTTGGGGAATCCCGAGAAACCTGTGATCATGGCGACAGTGCAGACCAGGTCACAGAAGAAGGAGGAAGAAGGTGAACCTATAAATGCTCATCCAGAGGAGATGAGGAAGGCGCAGGCTGAGGATAGGACACTCAAGCCCTGTTTTAAAAAATTGCCCAAATGCCACACACCTCCGAGCAAGGGGGAATATTTCATGAAGAACAAACTCTTATACAGGAAGGCCGGAACTGGAACAAATGGTCACAACCAGCTGGTTCTTCCCACTTCATATAGAGATAAAGTGATGGAACTCGGGCATGCGATTCCCTTCAGTGGTCACATGGGGATCAGCGCCACAGGACAGCGTATAGCTTGTCATTACTTCTGGCCAGGGATAACGGAGGATATAAAAAGATATGTCAAATCCTGCCCAGAATGTCAAAGGGTAGCTCCAAAGCACTGGACTGCTCCTGCAACTCTAGGGGAAATGCCCATAGTGGGAACACCTTTTGAGAGGGTTGCAGTGGATATTGTAGGACCTCTCACTCGGACCAAGAGGAGGAACAGTTACATCCTTACTCTGGTGGACACTTGTTCTATGTGGGGAGAGGCGGTAGCCCTGCCATCAATTGATTCAAAACATGTAGCAGAGGCACTACTTACAATATTTACCCGATTAGGATTCCCGCATCAAATCTTGACGGATAATGGTTCTCAGTTCAAGGGGAAACTAACGGAAGAAGTTTTTAAGCTATTTCAAGCCAGGCACTTTCATTGTAGTCCGTACCATCCACAAGGGAACGGCCAGGTAGAGAGGTTCAACGGGACTCTCATTTCTATCCTGAGAAAGCTGGCACACGAAAAACCGGATCTGTGGGATCAATTCCTGCCCGCCGCATTGTTTGCGTACCGGGAGGTACCACATAGTTCAACCGGGATGGCTCCCGCAACTCTGCTATTTGGGAGGCCAATAAAAGGTCCATTAGAAGCTCTATTAAGGACCTGGACAGATGAGAAGGCGGAAGAGACTGTTACCTCATCGTATCAATATGTGAACGAACTGACCACTCGTTTGAAAGCTGGATGGAAACTGGCAAATGATAATTTGAAACAAGCCAGGAAGAAACATGCAGCATATTTTAATAGGAAGGCAAAGGACAGGGAACTGGCAGTCGGAGAGAAGGTGCTGCTTCTACTACCGGAAGCCAGAATAAATTACAAATTGGTTGGCAAGGTCCATATACGGTTCTAGAGAAGGTGTCTAGAACAAACTATAAAATTGACAAAAAGGGGAAGGAAAAAGTTTATCATGTAAACCTGTTAAAGAAGTATCTGGACAGACCACTCCAGGAAAGCACCCCCTTATTGACCTTGGCTATTGCAACCCAGATGCAAAAAGAACCACTCACCTCACATGAATACCCATTACATCCTTGTGAAACAGCAGCACAGGTAAAAGTCAGTAAGCACCTGACTAAAAACCAGAGGGAGAGAGTTCAACAGGTTCTGGAGGAACATACAGATGTATTAAAAGATAAACCAGGCCATACAAATTTGCTACAGTATGACATGAAACTGGTAGACTCAAACCCAATCTGTATGAGAGCCTATTCTATTCCGTTCGCGAAGGAGAAGGCATTGAAGGAAGAAATAGAGTATTTGTTGAAGGAGGGGATTATTTCGCACAGTGAATCATCTTTTAGTTCTAGTGTCGTTTTGTTGAGAAAACCGTCTGGGGAACACAGACTGTGCATAGATTACAGGAAACTGAATGCTGTCACAGAAGGACAAGTGGATCCATTACCAGACACAAAACAGCTATTTGCCAGACTGAACAAGGCAAAATACTTTTCAAAGGTGGATCTTAGTAAAGGCTATTACCAGATCCCAGTGAAGCCTGAAGTGAGACCTTATTTGGCTTTTAGCACTTCGGATGGACATTATGAATTCAATATGCTACCATTCGGACTGAAAAATGCTCCGAGTGTGTTTTCAAGGATGATGCGAAAATTGTTGGATCCCCTGAATAACCCATGTATCACGAATTTCATGGATGATATTCTCGTCGCCACAGAGACATTTGAAGAACACATTGAAGCTCTGGAGATGTTGTTTGATAGACTTCGGGAGGCGAATTTAACTGCTAGGCCAACAAAATGTTGTATTGGATGCAAAGAGTTGGAATTCTTGGGGACACACTGTATATCAGGGTAATATGACCCCTGATCCTAAGAACTTGGAAAAACTGCAGAGAGCACCTAGGCCGCAAACAAAAAAGGACGTGCGATCATTTGTGTCGTTATGCGGATTTTATCAGAAATACATCAAGAATTTTAAACGCTATTTGTGCTCCTCTGACTGATCTGACTCGCAAGGGACTTCCAGATAAAATTATTTGGACTGCACAATGTGAACTAGCGTTCCAAGAGTTAAAGGAAAAACTCACTAGCAAGCCTATTCTCAAACTGCCTGATTTGACACAGGACTTTGTCTTAAGAACCGATGCAAGTAATGTGGGACTCGGAGGGGCTTTGTTGCAAAGATCATCTTCACCTGATGGGGAACTTAAACCAGTCGCTTATGCAAGCCGCAAATTGAATAAGGCGGAACAAGGATACTCCACAAGCGAAAAAGAATGTTTAGCATTAATCTGGGCAATAAAGAAGTTTCAAATCTATCTGTATGGTAGGACTTTTTGTGGTGGAGACGGACCATCAGCCTCTCGTGTTCTTGTCTCAGGCTAAGCATGAAAACGCAAGATTGCTGAGGTGGTCTTTGTTGCTTCAACCTTATCAGTTTAGTATCCAATATATCCCAGGCAAATTGAATGTCGGTGCAGATTTCCTCAGTCGGCACCCCTGTGATCAAAATTAGAGTAGTGGCAGACGTGAGGAGTAATTTTACCTATGTGTATCGCTGGTTTTGGAACTTGCCATAGGCATGTTTTCAAGTGGGGAGATGTGTAGTGAAATTGACAGAGATACAACGGTAAAATATCTCCAAAGATAACATTTAAGGATAAAAACATAATGCGTAGGCTGCGAATAGTACATGATCGCCTAGACCGCGGGTCATCATCCTCCATAATAATTGACTTGCTAGACAGGAGGGGAACGGAGGATCAAAAAGGAAAAAAATATGACTGGAAAGATTGCGTGAGACTAGAAAGGCTAAGGAGACGCAATTGGGGGGGGGGGGGGGGGAAACGGAGAAAAGTCACGTTTCCCAAGTTGACATAAAAAGTAAGCAACTCGACAGAAGGGACCATAGATATGTTACGCCACAGTCATTTATTGGACGCTTTTGCGCGATACCAAGCCCTTGATTTGAATTCAGCGGCTAAAACGCAGATGTTAGGAATATTACAAAAATTAAAAAGTACTTTTTTCTTAATATTAATGTTAGGAATATAAAAATTAGCTGGCCGGATGGCCTATTCTGAGCAGTGAACTAATATGTTCTTAATTTTACAGACGGATAGATAATATTGAAGATAATGACAAAAGACAGTGTTGTTCACATCATCGACAGACTGTATTGAATCTAAAAGTGTCGCTAATTGCACAAAAAAAACACGACCTCGAAACGCAGGTGTTCAAATTTACTTAGTATGGAGGAGAGGGTTTTTGGGTGGTAGCTGTGTCTAAATATAACTTTTAACGACAAAATTTTGGAGGGGAGAGAAAGGTTGGTTCAAAAATCAAGTACATTTTGTAGAAACACAA
Source organism: Oreohelix idahoensis (assembly GCA_024509875.1). Classification (NCBI taxonomy): domain Eukaryota; kingdom Metazoa; phylum Mollusca; class Gastropoda; order Stylommatophora; family Oreohelicidae; genus Oreohelix; species Oreohelix idahoensis. The sequence goes on from JAMPIV010002983.1 coordinate 135,593, forward strand.
GTAGAGACGGACAGACTAACAGATAACCATCCATACTTGACTGAAGCATGACTGAAATGACTTTAGTGTAGGAAATTTGAAATTAAAATAAACCTAGGCAGTGATTGGCCACAGACAATCATATCATTAGCGCTCAGACGCGAAAGTGGGGCCATTCTTCAATAGTTGTTCAGTGATAGACACAGATTTTAAAGTGTGGTGATTTCCATATGAAAGAAAGTGTAATAAATTTAGGGACGCCATACTATAGCCAGCAGCTCAGCTGAGTTTTGCTAGCAATTCTGTGTTATTTATTCATAATCTGGTAAGATTGAAATTATTTCCTTATATATTTTGAATATTGTTTCATGTTCGAGTGATTTGATACTGCCATATCGAAATCTAGCCTTACAAACAAGTAGGGATTTGCTCTAGACCCCCCGCCCTAGTCAGGGTCTAGGGACCAACAATGTACATAAACTCCAGCAAGGGTTAGGCAAGACAGATCAAGTGTTGAGAATAATGAAACATATTACCTATCCTCTTTTAGGGCAGACAACTAATAAATATTTTTCAGAATCTATAGTCTGGGAGGATCTATCTGATGTAAAACCACCATGGTAAATGTGCTGTTTGGTCAGAGAGATCTGACCTGTCTGTATGATGTGGTTGTTGTGTCAGTGTTGTGTCCAGACGTGGGTAGAGAATAGATTTTGACACATGGCCCATACTTTGATTGCAGAGCTGCGAGTTTCTGTTGTCAACCAAGCAGTGTCTATTCAGTTGGTGACTTACTCGAGTGTATCTGTGCAGTACTTGTGACAGAAACCACCATTATTGCCCGCCAGCACGGAGAGGTGGGACCACCTGATTTCAGCACCAGAGCTACAACTACCAGATGAGTGAGCCTCTGGTCTGCTGGACATTCACCAACGCAGTTTAGTTACTAATACCCCATAAAAATTCCCACCATTTTCTGGACACTGTGTAGTCAATATAGACAGGTGTGATGAGGCCACCCCAACAGCACAAACATTAAATATCCTCCCAAGTAGATGACTACTAGAACATTTTAATAAAACTAACTAGTATAGTACATATATATGTACACTATTGCATTTATGATGTAATATTCCATGCATTTCTTTCATAATCTCTAAATCCTTTTAAGTTCTGGGCAATCTAAAAAATTGATCCAGAACAAAATAAATGTAATATAATTTTATCAAAAATTTTACACACGTGAGTTAGTTCAGTGTATTTTAACATTTATTAATATTATTAGTCTTGTTAAATATCTGTGGGTATATCTATAACCTATTACACCACACTACATATCATAACCCTAGACACTTTACTTAGCCACAGTCATTAAAAAAAATTAAGTGTGAGGTCGTAGTGGTAGCAAGAAAGGCCTTCTGACAATTCTCAACTACATTTTATCTCAGGAGCCTTCACAGCTGGCCTCATACACTTACGTTTAGTAATAACACCATCATACAATACCATCAAACACCACTACACCAACCAATCAGAATCATTACCTAACTAATCAGAATTGTTATCTAACTAATCAGAATTGTTATCTAACTAATCAGAATAGTCACCTAATTAATCAGAATTGTTACCTAACTAAACAGAATTGTCACCTAACTAATCTGAATTATCAACTGACTAATAAGAATTGTCATGTAACTAATCAAAATTATCACCTAACTAATCATAATTGTCATCTAATTCTTTGAAATTGTCACTTAACTTATCAGAATTGTCATTTAACTAATAAGAATTGTCCCTTAGCTAATCAGAACTTTCACCTAACTAATAAGGCTTAATCACCTAACTAATCAAAATTATAACCTGGATAATCTGAATTATGGAGCCGCAGTAGCACAGTGGTTAGTGCACTGGCTTCCTAGCTCATTGGTCCATGGTTCGATCCCCACGTGAGGTGGGATTTTTTAGAACGCAAACGGCACCGGGGGTTGACCCAGCCTCATGGATTGGGTACCAAAGTAACTTTGGGAAGATTAAGGTGGCCGGCTTGATGCTAACCACATTACCCCTAGTGTGCCGATGGTTGTGACAGTATGGGCCTAACACCATATTCCCAATATGCCTCAATGGGCATGTAACAGGATCATTTACCTTCTTTTTAATTTGAATTATAACCTAACTAATCAAAATTATCACCTAATCATTCAGAATTATCATCTACCTAATTAGAATTATCACCTAACTAATCAGAATTATCACCTTAATAATCAGAATTATCACCTTACTAATCATAATTATCACTTAACCAGTCAGAATTATCACCTAACCAAACAGAATTGTCACCTAATTATTTGGAATTGATACTTAACTAATCAGAATTATTACCTAACTAATCAGAATTGTCACCTAACTAATCAGAATTATGATTTAACTGATCACACTTATCAGCTAACTAATTATAATTATCACCTAACTAATCAAAGTTAAATCCTACCCCCTGCAGACCCAAGTAGAACAGTCCCAATTAAGATGGTTTGGCCATGTCTGCAGAATGGGAGAAGATCGATATACCACGACAAGCATGGGAAACAAAGAGCCAAGGATCCAGACCCCGAGGACGACCCAGAGTCCGCTGGGAGGACAACATTAGACAATCTTTGAAGGATCAAGGACTAGAATGGAACCAGGCCAGGAGGAAGACAGCCGATAGGATAGTCTGGCGCTCTCTCTTCCAAACCTCTACACTTCACGGTAGAAGGGGAACGACTAAGTAAGTAAGTAATCAAAGTTTGTTTATTCGTTGTTGTTTCCGTAACTTCAATTTTTTTTTTACATAGACAGGGGTGTCAGCCCTATGCTAAAACCCCCAACCTGGAGGACCAGGGTGTCTGCTTTAGTCTGACCCCTGCCCGCGCAAACCTGTCCAGCTTGGTAGAACCTTCCAGGCGTAAAACTCCCGCTGGCATAGCTCTGGGGGTAATCAAAAGAACATCACATGAACAGCTATGCTTTGGACCCCTGAAGGAAAACGAAAGAGAGGCCGACCAAAAACAGCCTGGCGGAGGACTGTGGAGGCTGAGATGCAAAGAATGAACCAGAGTTGGGGCACTGTACGAAGGATGGCCGCCGACCGAGCAAAGTGGAATCAATTTGTTGTTGCCCTACAAGACGCCACTAGGCGTGATGGCCACTGACTGCTTTGACGGTCAGCGGCTAAGGATCAAAGAAGAAGAAGAAGAAGAACTAATCAAGATTATTATGTAACTAATCAGAATTATCACCTAACTAATCATGATTATTATGTAACTAATCAGAATTATCACCTAACTAATCAGAATTGTACTTTTATAGACAGGAGTGAAGCATATGAACTGAGTGCTGATGATAACCACAAACAGTTTACTGCAGAAGAAAGTTCAGGAGTAAGTACATGTACATTGGTGTTTTCAAATATATATATATTACAAAATAATATGGTATGAAATCAGTTTTACAAGTAAACGGTACACATGAGACAAGGGACGTTTCGGGTTTTACCCTTTGTCAGCCACAGTTACGAACAGATGACAAGGACAAGAACTACATATAGGTACTACAAAGGTCTATGATGATGAGGAAAATGTCAAATGAGCGATACAAGCAGATGAAACCACGGTGATGAGCAAAACGATAACAGTAATAATGCAAGAAAATCGTGAAACCAGAAAGACATGTCGAAACAAGAAAGTAAATAATCAATGAAACGAAGACAGAAATGAACAACACATTGGTGTTTTGGTTGTTCTGTGATTCTACTTATTCATACATTACCTTTAGCTTCCCAAGGAGCATAGGCCTTCAACAAATGTATGCCAAGACCTTCTGTCACGTGCCATCAGTTTAAGGTCTTTTCATGTCTTCCTCATCATTTTCATTTCTGTCTCCAGTTCTCTTCTCCGTGTGTTTTTAAGTCTGTCTCTGCTTCTCTTACCCTTGTGATTCCAGAACATGGACTGCCCGGTAATGCTATCAGCAGATTTTTCTCACTAGACCTGATTGGTGAGCAAAGACTAGTTACACTGTTAGCTGCCATGCATGTCATAAAAAGTGACTAACAAGGCTTGGACTACACCACCCTGTCTGCATGGAGGCATATCTAAAGTCATCTTTATATGACCACCAGCTGTGCACAATGCTACAATATACATATGTGAAAGTGAACCTCTGTCTGAGAGGCTAATTATACCCTTGTTGACTCTTGACAACCCCTTGTGGTGAAACTTATTGAGAACCCAGCATTGCACACTAGGCTTTGAGAAGTCACTTGAGCCCCAGACGGGATTCTTTGGCTTTGACCTGGTTGACTGCATGCAGGAGGATCTGACTATGGACCCAGTGATAGGCAGCGGAAGCTGAGAAGTGGCTCTGTGCAGGACGTGACAATTCCTTGAGAGAGCCTAGAACCAGAGCACAGTATTTTAGCTCTGCATAGTTGGAGATCCCCCTTGGATGGTGGGGAATGCACAGTATGCCACACACTTCTTACTCCTAGCTTGGGACTATATGTGATGATTCTTTAAATGCAAACCAAGCTGGAGAAACTGGATCTCGTGACTTAACTCAGCACATTTCGGAATTGCAGAAAAGCCACAGGAAAAGACTAGATCTACTGTGTAGATAATACCAAGGAGTCTTCAACTTGGTATTGGTTGCAAAAGAGTGAGAAGCTCAGCAGCTCTAGTTAAACAACAATTACACCACCCTGTAGAAAATTTAAGCTAGAAAAAAACAGCAAGAAGCTCTTTTTGTTAATACAAAGAAATTTAATGATAACTAATTAGAAATAAATTTTTCTAATTATTGTTTGAGCATAAGAAGTTTTATAATGTTAATTCTTGAAAATGTTGTGAAAGTTGTTGTTACTAAGAAATGTTATGATAATTGTTAATACAAGAAATTGTATTACTGCTGATGTCAAGAAAGTATGTGATATTTGCTAATATTTACAAATTACGTAATAACTATTAATACTGTCTACATTTTATAGATCTTAATACTACAACATTTTGTAGTAACTTAATATTAGGAAACTGTTTAACAGTTAAACTTTAAAATTTTTTAATGATTGTTAAAACTAGAAATTTTGGCAACAGTTAACAATATGAAATTGTAATATAATTACTTTCTGTTTCAGGCAATCTTAACAAAGCGCATCATTCTTGTGGTCCATTGCATCATTGTAGCTGCCTTTGCTGCGGTGCTAATTGGTCTCTTAGCTACAGGAAAGAAAGAACTGGGAGAGGACTAAACAGAATGAACTGTAGCAACAGTAATCTGCTCTGATTATATAAAATATATAGTGTACAGAGTTTCGCTCATTTGTTTCCTGAAAATAAAATTGTTTCTGCTCCGGTGGCAAAATAATAGGGGTAAGGTCACACTGAGATAAGTAATATTCATGGTATGAAAACTGCAAGGTTGTTTATATTTTTTTGCTTTGCTTGTTTGTTGTTTTTTTAATACATGGCACAATCAAATTCAGTCTTATGGTTTTTTATCTGGCTTTCTTGCTCATTATTCGAGATTGATATCATCTAAATGATCGATACCATGTGCAAACTTACACTGTGCTAGGCTATGATATGCTAGGCTATGATGTGTATATTGGATGAAAACTTTAAACAGACAAAAATAGGCTGATAATGTACCAAAAAATATTGTTCAGAACCAGTGGTTCCTAATGATGTCATACTTCCCCCTGGTCTCTTGGGTAGTGAGATCAGATGCCTAGCCTGCTTGGATAAGGGCGAAAAAATAAGAGGTCCCATGAGCAAGTTTCGCATTTTAAAAATCCCTCGGCAGTTGGAAATCATAAAGAGTAGGCCTTGAGGCAGCAGCCCTGGCAAAATTTAAAAATTATAAACCTACCCACCACAAAAATATTTATAGAATGTGTGATTCCTATATACACACATTGGGATTCTCGCCTGTGCTACGGGGTTCGCACACTGTGCTGAGATCCTCCTTGTGTGATCTAAGGGAGAAGATAGGAGCATTGATGTTGTCCATGTGCAATGAAGATAGTCCTTAAAAACCAAAACCAAATCAACCAGGCAAGAGACAAAACATGTTGAAAATCAAGTATGTTCATAGTAGATAGAGCACTGGATCTGACATGCACCAGTGGGGACAAGCTGATGAAGTTGGCATTGCCAGAGAGACAACAACAACAAATAGAAATAGCCTATCTAGAATAAGTTAAAGGCACAATAGCCAAGATGAATAAACATTCCGTTTTGCCTTGAAAAAAAAAGTTGGAAAGAAGGCTTTATTTAAGTGAAGCATTTAAAAGCAGAAATTTTGAACTTTTTCATCCCTGAAGAATTAAAAATCATAATGTTCTAAGTTTCTATAAACCTTACTTACTTAGTCAATCCTCTTCTACCGTGAGGTGTAGAGATTTGGAAGAGAAAGCGCCATACTATCCTATCGGCTGTCTTCCTCCTGGCCTGGTTCCACTCCAGTCCTTGGTCCTTCAAAGATTGTCTAATGTTGTCCTCCCATCAAACTCTGGGTCATTGGCTCTTAGTTTCCCATGCTTGTCATAGTAGCCGATCTTCTCCCATTCTGCAGACATGGCCAAACCATCTTAGGATCCCGTTACACACCCATTGAGGCATATTGGGAATATGATGTTAGGCCCATATTTTCTTGACCATCGGCACACTAGGGGTGATGTGGTCAGCAGCATGCCGGCCGCCTTAACCTTCCCAGAGTTGTTCTGGTACTGAATTCATGAGGCTGGGTCAACCCCGGAGCCATTTGCAGCCTAAAAAATCCTGCCTCAACTGGGAATCAAACCTTGGACCACCGAGCTAAGAAGCCAGTGCACTAACCACTGTGCTACTGCAGCTCCCAAACCATCTTAGTTGGGACTATTCTACTTGGATCTGCAGGGGTTGGGTTTATAGGCCTTGACGTATCGTCTGGTTGTGGACTATGTCTCTTCTTGTTACTTCAACCACGTTCCTCAGATACCTCATTTCTGAGGCTAGGGTTTGGCTTTTGTGGATTGTAGTCATTGCCCATGATTCGCATGCATACGTCAAGACTGGGACATAGGTGGAGCGATATACAGCCATTTTCGTCTTCTTACCAACTTCTCTTTTACTGAAGAATCCTCGATTTATGGCCTGAAAAAGTTTCCCAGCTGCTGCTCTTTAGTTAGCCAATTCTTCTTTGATGCCTCCCTTCCAGTCTATGACAGCTCCGAGGTATTTAAAGTGGTTGACCTGCTCCAGGACCTGTTCTCCCAGCTAAATCGGATGCCTTCTTTCCTCTCGTGATTTCACCACAGGTTTCTATAAACCAGTACTTCTTAACTAGGGGTGTGAGACTACTAAAAGGTTTAGAAACACTGCTATAAAACTATATATTAGAAAACCAGGGCAAACTCGGGTACTTAAATCTACTATTTTATAAGTCTTTCATTATTCTGTGCAGTGTTTCTCAACACATGTTCTGTAGACCCTGGGGTTCTGTGAGAAAAAGTTTGCAGTGATGGAAAATTTATAATCTTCTTTCTTCTTCCTCGTTTGTCCTGAAAAGGACATTGGTTGCGTTGTGTCCGTTTACAGCGAAGCTGCAATATCTGCACCTTTCGGCCGACACATCCGACTTCAGCACGGCATTTTTGGGACCAGGTTTGCCTTACCACTTTGATCCCTACTGTCTCAGCCAGACTGCAGTGATGCAGCCTGCTTCCAGGACCACCACTTGGAGGTGGAGTAGGGTCTTGGTCAGCTCTGGTTCGCTGACCCTGACGCAAGCAGTCAAGCTATGGGTCGCTGACTGCATTCTCTATTGCTGAATCTTTGGGTCCCAAATTTATAATAAGGTTAGAACTACTTAAAAAAATTCAATTAGAAGCGTTTATGTATTTTTGTTTTAAAGTGTGCTTATTGCTGACCACATCACCCCTAGTGTACCGATGGTCAAGAAAAATATGCCTCAATTGGCATGTAATGGGATCCTTTATCTTTTTTTTTTACTTGCTTGAACGGAAGAGCACAAGAATAAGATAACTGTTAACTTTCACCTTGCGTCTGCATTAATATTATATGTCATTGATGGGATATAGTTTTCTCCATACAGACATCAGTAACAGAAAGCAGTACAGGTCAGTAACCCAGAATCTGAAAATATTTCTAAAATCAAGAGTTTTTTGGGCCGCTTTTGGACGATTTTTGAACCGATTTTTGGGCAATGTTGGGCTACTTTGGATGATGTTTATGCTACTTTGGACGATATCCGAATACTGAAAAATTCCAATTTCCAAAACATGGCCGTTCTACAGGTCTTTGAATGTGCATACTATAGGAGAGGATATTTTTAATGTATACTTATTTGTTTTGATGGAAAACAGTTAATTGTGGGGGAAAATTGATTTCTCATTGCTTATGTAAAGGACAGTATGCTAGATGTTAGATGGAGCCACTGTGTTATACATAGACAGGTGTTGGCGTGAATGAAAATTCCACATGCACTGAACCTTCTTACAAGTATTGATGAAACCATAAAAACTGTCTGTATCTAAAATAAAAACCCACAAATGCAACACTTTTCTGTGCCTTTTTTTTTTTTTTTTTTTCAAAGAGATGGATAATCAATTTACAACTCTAATTTTCTTCTTTGAAATAAGGTGGTTGTTACATGGAAAAGCTTTGATCGAACTGTTTGTTGTATGATTATAGAATCTTCATCCAATTCATCATTACTGCTGTGTGATCCAAAATTGTTACACCTTACTAACTGGTATTTTAATGCATCTTAATGAATTAAATCTGTCTCTTAAGGATATTTCTATAGCTTGAATTTTAAATGTGATACAACTGACTCTATTTTGAAATTAAGTTCCTGGATTCATTTTTTTAAACACTAAATGGCTAATATAATGGTGCCCTGCTTTTTGATTATGTGTTAGAACAAGAAAAATCTCTATCAGTCTCTCTCTCCCTCTCTCTCTCTTTCATATTTTCTTTCTCTGCAGAGGCATATCATGTATAGAAATTTGAGGGGGACTTCAGTCACACATGTCACATGCTATAGTTTACCCACAATCTGTACAAGGTGTTTGCGTTTTCAGATGTGTACACCCTGTACATAATTTCTGTACAGGTTTTCTAACCTTACTTACTTACTTAGTCGTTCCCCTTCTACCTTGAGGTGTAGAGGTGTTTTCTAACCTATTCCCCTTATTACTGTGTCTCAGAGTTCTTTTATAAGGTCCTATTGAACACAGGATTTCCCAGTCTGTTAGTGATAATTAAACACAGAAATAGACTAAATGATGACACCATCACATTGTTTTTTACAGTGTAAAATAAAATCAGAGATTTATTGTTTGGGTTTTAAAATAAGTGAAGACCTGCTTTAAAAGGCAAAGTCCCCGTGCCTCATTTATAATGCATCTCACTGTAATTGAAAATATTTTTACACGAATTAACCCTTTTGATATGTTTTATTCAGTCTTTGTACAGGTTTTGCGGGTCTTTGTACAGGGTTTTGGTTGTACAGCTCTGAGGTGTGGCATGTATGACTTCAGTAGTGTATTTAAAACAATGGGATCAGCAAAAACAGGCAATAGGGAAAGCCTACTGCGACACAGGGAAAATACAGCCCATTTACCATTTGATCAGACTACAACTTCTTTTTTACTTGGATATATGTCCTAACATATTTGATAGACCTTGCATCTAGGTTGAATGGAGCATGCCTTGCAAAAACCAGGAAAAACTCCTTAATTTAAAAAATAAATCATTATATGATCTTGGATGGAGTCACATAAACGCTGTGCAGAAAGACGGCAAAAACTTATCTACATGCCATTTAGAATTTCCAGGTATACGTTAAATTTGAGACACTCTTTTCTAGTGTATTTGAAATGCATTCTTGAGGACCAGTAAAGTTTGTGAGGTCTGCCAGTTGAATGTACATAAACTGGATTTTATGAAAATATTAACAATATGTGTCTTTCAGCATAAATGTTCAGCACATTTTCAGATTATGTTATTTAGAGTGTGTTTCTTTAAAAGTCGGCGTCTGTGGCCTAATGGATATGAACGCAGTTTCATAGTCCAGATATACCAGGTTCGAAACCTGTTGCAGGCGGTTTGGTAGCAGATCGCTTTGTGTGGATTTTTAACAATGGTATAAGCGCCGTACCATTCAGAAAACAATGGCAAACTACTGAATGAAAAAAAATTGCCTAGAAAAATCACAAACAGCCAATAAAAGCTGGGGTTGATTGCCACGTCCTGTAAAGGATAAGCAACTAACTTTTTTTTTCTTTAAAAAATAGATAGTGGGCTTATGCCATTTGCTTATTATATTCATATATTTTTTTTTTTTTATAAATTCATGCCATTTCCATGATTGTTGAATTGTATTTTTCAGCCTGTATGTTAAACCCATGACCCGGAGGGCCAGGATTTTTTCTCATGGTTTACTCCCTTAAGACTTATCCTCTTCTAAGGTTTCCTAAAAGTAGTGGGGCTTCTTATCTGTGACTGAAAATTTGGGTCATAAGTGCCAAAACAAATGCACAAACTGATGGGTCTGCACCAGCTCACTCTCATCTCCTTTTGTGTTTTACTCCATAAGGAGTATGGAAAAAAATGTTGCAGCTGACTCCCTTCCAGGAAGCCTGGGTCAAAGGATATGCTCTTACAGGGGTAGTTTCTGTAGTAACTTGTTTTGGATTATGAGATTGTCATGCACATGCACAACATCACATTATTTGCGTTTTATGACATACCAAAAAGAGTAGGTCCTAAATTTGTGTTGTCTCCCGGAATGCTGGAGAGTTACAGAGAAGGAAATGTCGAAATTGTCCTCTTTTCACACAACATGCCTAAGAATCTTTTGGCTGAATACCATCACAAACCAAGATCTGCTTACTAGGAGCAAGCAAGAGGACATGCACACCATCGTAGCTGGTAGGCGCTGGAGCTGGGTTGGCCATGTCTTCAGAAGAGACCCCGATGTCATCACAAGAACAGCTATGCTATGGACCCCTGAAGGAAAACGAAAGAGAGGCCGATCAAAAACAACTTGGCAGAGGATTGTGAAAGCTGAGATGCAAAGAATGAACCAGAGTCGATGCACTGTATGAAGGATGGCCACCGACCGAGCAAAGTGGAATCAATTTGTTGTTGCCCTACAAGATGCCACCAGGCATGATGGCCACAGACTGCTTTGACGGTCGGCGGCTAAGGATCAAAGAAGAAGAAAAAGAGTAGGTCCTAAATTTTTGTTGTCTCCCAAGAGACCCCAGGGATTGCACATTAGGTCATTAAAAAAAAATTTTTTTTTTTTAAATTGATTGAAAACACAAGTATGATGGAGCTTAGAAATGTAAACTGGAAAGAGAACATCAATGATAAATGGAATGCAAACACACTGTGTTTGCAGAAAACAGCGTCAAAGGTAGTCAGATAAAGAGTAAGTCTACAGCTCTCTTGGAATGACATAAAGGGTGATTATTTTGAGGCTGCGCATGGGACTGGCAACCTCATCGTGTAAAACTGATTGCTACAGAAACCACTGTGGCAGGAATATGTGCTTTGATGAAGGCTTCATGCAAGGGGATTAGCTGTAGTGCTCCATAAGGGGAGAGCAAGGAGGCTATGAATGATGATGTAAAATAAAAACAAGAAGCACATTTTTGGCAAAGTTTTTTGTCAATATATTGTTGTGTTGTTCCCCAGACTAGTGACAAACTGAGCATTTTTAACTTTCTAAAAAGACATAAAAAGTTATAGGTCTAGTATATGTTTATTTTGGAACATTTTTGGTTTTTTTTTTTTTCAGTGTATAATATGTTGTATCTCACAGTTGTGGTACCCAAATGTTTTTACGTTCTCTTTTATCAAAAAAATGCAAAGCTAATAGATTATAACAAATGCAAATAATTATGTCAGCAAGAAAGACTAGTGATGAACACTGGCAGTTATTTGACAATATTATCTTTTGTTCCATTCCCTGTACAATACTTTTTACAATGAGAATTTAATTTGTAACATCTTTCTGAGATTTGGTGTAGAAACTTAAGTACGACAAGAGAAATTCATATTTAGTATCTTACTGAGATTCTATGTGTAACCAAAAGTGCTCCAAAATAATACTGAATCTGTGTTGCCAGGGCACTGTTCTGGTAACATTATAAAACTACTGACATTGTCTCTAAGAGTAGTATTAAATGCCATGATGCGCTTCTTTATCCTTTTTCAAGTATATCTAAGGAGCCACGCTGGTGTAATGGTTACCACACTGTACTGGCAATCGGGTGATCCAGGTTCAAGCCCGGGCGAGGACAATTGAACGAGTGTCGTCAACTGGGACTTGGACTGGATTAATTTGAGCCCTGGTGAAGACATTTGAAGGAGTGTCGTCAACCAGGGACTGGCGGCTCCTGAGCCGACCCAGCTCTGATGGGTACACTCCAAAGACGGCGAGTATCTGCCTGAATGGCGAGTGGACTCCTGTCAGTGTATAGGGAAAAAAAGGGATACTCGCGTAAAAAATCAGTCTCAGGTCAGATACACTAACCGGAGATTCTCGCCTTGAGTAATAGCGGGCGTACGTTAAAAAAAAAAAAAAAATAAGTTTATCTCAAACTCCCTTCTCTGTGTTTTTTTTTTGTTAATGCTTTGTTGAAGGCTTCCTGCAAGGAGACCAGTTGCTATGGTGCTTCTATGTTCCATAAGGAGCAAAAATAAAGACAACTATGAATATTTTTAATCTCCTTCTAAACCTTTTATTTTGTGGATTTCAGAACAAGCACTGCCTTGTGACGCTGTCAGAAGGTTTCTTCAGCTTTGGTTTTCTCCATTTTCTTCACTGGTATTTGTCTTCTTTCCATCAATTCCACTTTGGTAGTCTAGTTGATTTAGGTGCTCAGTCTCCTTCAGTATTTGTCGAAGAGTGTGAATGCTAACTGTTTTTTTCTATATAACTCGCTGGTTGTATACATGATGGATGCACCCTCTCATACATCCATCTCTGCAAGTCTTACACTTGATACCAAATTCCAACCGTCTTAACCTTGATGATTCATCTATTGCAGTGTCATTCACTTACAGGCGATCATTAATTGTTCTCAGTATCTCTCCCTTATCCATATCCAGTGTCCTCACTATGGGTGCACTTGATGATAGTCTGTCAGCTCTCTCATTACCGCATACCCCTAAATCATAAGGAAGTGCTAAATAAGAATAAGATTGAATAGGAATTATGTTGCTCAAGTTAATCAACACTTAAACTGTAGGCAATTTCAATGTATTCATGATCTATGTGTATGTGTGTCTTTTTTTTTTTTTTTTTTTTTTTTTTTTTTTTTTTTTTTTTTTTTTTTGTAAAAAACTAAACATTTCTTGATGATGTCTGTTTTTTTTTCAATCTGAAATAACTTTTATAACAAAAATTAATATGGCTTTGTAAAAACAAAATGAATGGTCATAAATGTAAATTTCAATTTTAGTAGACATTATTTTCTTTTAAATTATATTTTTTTAATCATTAAACTTGTTATTCTGGTTTTATTTTCTAACTGTCAATAAAAACAAACAGTTGTTGCAGCCTATATATATATCTTAAGTATTATATTTAAGATGATGGACTCCACAAAATTAAAATTTAATTGGGTGTGTTTTGTTTTTATTTTAGCACCACTAGGAGCAACTATGCGTTAGCTACCAATGATACTAAAAATATACCATGATTTAACACCGCCACGCTAAGATTATTGTCTATCAAACAGTGGTGAGGCGTGATGTTTCAGTAGGAGAAATTGGTGACCAATCCACTTTCCACTTCTTGCTTTAGTTAAAAAAAACGTTATACTGCAATAAGAGTCAATAGAATGCACTAACATAACCAACCTTGGTGCAACCAAAAAGAAGTGTCTTCACACTATATGTATATTTTTGCAAATGTATGTTTTAAGTGATAAAAGTGCACTGAAACATTAATATTACTTTTTTTAAACATCTGGAAGAGTTATAAAACCTTGTTCAGCCTTAAATTCGTTAAAATAATGGTATACAGTGTCTATTACAGGTCTGTAACCCTTTAACTGAAAACCTCGGGAACAGCTTTGCTTCGTAAACTGGATTTTCTTGGTTTTCAGGTGTCACCAAGATCACGTTAAGAAAGTAGCCTACCACAAATTGTCCAAAATATCCCAAATTCACCCAAAATAGCCAGAAATAATCCAAAATGTGATCAAAAAGTAGCCTGAAGAAGCTTTCGATTTTCAGAATATTTCAGGTTTCGGACAAAAGGTTATAGATAAATAAGTGTAAAATATAGCAAACAGCCTATTCTAAACAGAAAGTAGAATATCATGAGCTATTTTGCTACAGCGCTGCATTTGGCATGGTGATAAAATAATGTGAACTACAATTGTGCATATTGTGCAGTTAAAATGGGCTAGTTGCTGGAGACACAATTATATAAAAATTCAAAGAATTATAGCTAATTAACTAATTGTATTTATCTGACTTCCTGAAGGGGGATAACTGCAGTGGTGGCCCATGCTTTTATCATTCATTTCACTACTTCTATGAATGCCTTGCTGCTAGGAGATGGGAGCTTGTAAAATATTTTTTCTTAAGTTATAAATAAAACATTGATTTTTTAAATTTAAAAAAAGACCTTACATGTCATTTGATCATAAATGTGTATAGATAAATTCGTTTTTATTTTACATTGCATGTGCATGAACAAGTGACATTATTATACCTGTATGCATAAAATCATTTATGTCTTTTCATTCTCAAGTTTTTTTTTTTAGCTTATACTTTGTCTCTTCAAATGTTGTGCCAAGTTTAGCTTCGCATCTGGGGTACTTACTATCTAAGCACCAGAGTTACACTTTGAGAGCTGCTTAACACATTAACTACTGCAAGCCGCTGTCAGCGGCTCACAAAATAATCACATTTGGACCGCAAGCCGCTCAGAGCGCCAATCTAATTTTAGTAATAAAACGAATGAAAAATGTACTGAAACACTCTCTGATCTAGTTCGAGATTTTAAGTTGCCACCGGAAAACAGATTCCCAAAGCATGGTTGTTGTAGAACACTGAAAAATTGATATTATGTTCATATTTTTCAGCGTTTTGGGTTAGTTACCAAATCGTGTAAAACTGTTTACCGCGGCAACTAGTGATAGGACTACAAAAAATGCGTGTACATCTCGTCTAACGGCTGAATAGGATAGAAACGTGTTTCAACAATTGACTGATAGATCTAGCGACGAGGACAAGAGTGAAAACGGTGTGCACATTGATTGAAATTGGGATTTTGATAGAGATGGGGCGCAAGCAGTTATAATTGTGACAATATTGCAAGTCCTCGGCCATCGGAGGGCCGTTAAATAGGAACAACCTCTATTAGAGTTACAACCGGTGTTTATTGTAATAGTACATTCATTTATCTTTAAAATGACGTGTAATTTATAAAAATCTGTAAACAATTACGAAAACTACAGCTTACTTTGTGCAAACACCTACAGGATGAAAATGGGAAAAAAATTTAATTCGGCCAC
This sequence comes from Oreohelix idahoensis, assembly GCA_024509875.1. Lineage (NCBI taxonomy): Eukaryota > Metazoa > Mollusca > Gastropoda > Stylommatophora > Oreohelicidae > Oreohelix > Oreohelix idahoensis. The sequence goes on from JAMPIV010002983.1 coordinate 151,155, forward strand.
AGTGTGTTTTTCAATTCGGTAGTTAATGTGTTAATGTAATGATGATAACATTCTCATGAAGTCCTTTCCACAGCACAAACTGCGTGGAACAGATCCATTGTATCTCATTGCACAAATTATTTTATTTTGAACCACTAGTGTGAATCTCAGATTATAAAGCGTTATTTCTATTATACACAATCTGCAATTATTTTTATTTTTAAAAATTGTAGTTTTTATTTTTTAGCATAATTATTTACAAATATCATTTGTGAAAGAAAGATTTGTATACGACTGTTTACTTTCAGGTTGTTTTTTCTTATGCCATAGATTATATGCAAAGATTGATATCAGCTAACCCTGCAGACCCAAGTAGAACAGTCCCAACTAAGTTGGTTTGGCCATGTCTGCAGAATGGGAGAAGATCGGCTACCACAACAAGCATGGGAAACAAAGAGCCAGGGATCCAGACCCCCAGAGTCCGCTGGGAGGACAACATTAGACAATCTTTGATGGACCGAGGACTAGAATGGAACCAGGCCAGGAGGAAGACAGCCGATAGGATAGTCTGGCGCTCTCTCTTCCAAGGGGGAAAAACCAAAAAACCGAGGTCTAGAATAGGATAAAAAGTAGGGGGTAAACAAAAAAAAAAAAAAAAAAAAAAAAAAAAAAAAAAAATAAAACTTTCTCTACACCTCACGGTAGAAGGGGAAAAAAACTCTAAACCTCACGGTAGAAGGGGAACGACTAAGTAAGTAAGATATCAGCTAACTGCTTCTTTTATTACCTTTATCACATAAAGGTTTAAAGGTTCTGAATCCTTTGTTGCTATCAATGACAGGCACCTTAGAAGTTCAGTATTTCCTTCCTCCTACCCACCAAAAAAGAAAAAAAAAAACTTGGGGTCTTGAAGTCACATTTTTTTTGAAAATCTCAGGTGGGTATAAAGTATTTTTTGATAAAGTATGATTTCTAATTTAAACTTGGACAGGGTCTCTATTTACAATGAACACATCCCAGTTAATCACAATAAATTTCTGCACTCATTTCAAAATATGTGATTTAAATGCTGTTTTAAAATGTTTAAAATTGTTGTGACAGGAAAACGGGATCAGAAAAGTTTGGTTTAGTTTACTTAATTGTCTTACATATAACCTCATCTAACTCACTTCCTTTGATGTCCTTAGTGGTTTTTAGCCTCAACACAACCTCACCTAAATCACCTTTTGTGGTGTGCTTAGTGGTTGCATGCCTCATGCACCTCACCTAAATCACCTCTTGTGATGTGCTTATTGGTTGCTAGCTTCATATACAACTTCACCAAAGTCACCCTTTGCAATGTGCTTAGTGGTTGCTTGCCTCAAGGCAATCTCCCTAAACCACCTTTTGTGATGTGCTTAGTGGTTGCTTGCTTCTTACATCTCACCTAAATCTCTTTTTGTGATGTGCTTAGAGGTTGCTAGCCTCACACACAACCTTACCTAAACCACTTCTTGTGATGTGCTTAATCCTTGCAGTAGTTCTGTTTCTGTGAACATGCTTCTCATTTACTTGGATTTCATTATGTGTATTTCTTATTCTTTTTCTTCTTCTTCCCATTTAAGCTCCTTGTGAATCATAGGCTTCCACCAGTTCTCTAATCTTGGGCAATTAGTTCACGTTTTTGCTATATTTTTTTCCCTACCCTGTTCAAATAATATCCAAACATTCCATGTGCCTATTTCAGACATTTTTTTTCTACATGAAAGTAGGCAAGACAGCAATCCAGATGTCGTAAAGTAGGCAAGACAGCAATCCAGATGTCTTAAAGTAGGCAAGACAGCAATCCAGATGTTGTAAAGTAGGCAAGACAGCAATCCAGATGTCTTAAAGTAGGCAAGACAGCAATCCAGATGTCTTAAAGTAGGCAAGACAGCAATCCAGAAATCTTTTGATATTCATTTTATTATCTGCATTATAATCCTCTTTGGGGATAAGTGGATCTGGAGTTCTGATGACCATCATCTTTATATTTTAGATGTGTAGTAGAGAGATGAGTGGCAGGGTGGTTAGAATGCTTGCTTCTTGAGGCAAAGTTACCAGATTTGAAACCAGGTAATGTCACTCTCCAATCTACCCAGCTGTAAATTGGTACCTGACTCTGCTCTTAAGGAAGGCAAGGGTAGTGAGGAAGGGAACCAATCATCCCATGTGGAGACCATGTATAGTATATAGTCTCTAACATTTCACTTCCCTACAGCAGTATCTGCTATGGGACTATCTTGAGTTAATAAGCAGACTAAAATAATGCTCACGCAGAAGTGAAGAAAGTGTCTTAGAAACAGTTTACGGAAAATGCAACAAGCACAAAGCTTCTGTACAGAACAGCTTTTGATAAGCTGTCAGTGATTTCTGACATGCTCCATTCTTCACACTTTTCTCTGAAAGATTATCTTCTTCTTTGTTCAGTTTGTAGTTATGCTAAATCTGCAGACATGCTGCCAGGACAAAGTTCACAGTCTTTTGCTGGTCCATACAGAAGCTCCATAGCTTGAGCTGGCCATGTCTGGCGTCATAGGTCATCGTGGGCTGAGCAGTTTTGGAGAATGTGTTCAATAGTCTGGATTCCAGTTCCATATGGACATTCACTAGTTCTTTATAAGATTCTGAAAATGTTTTGTGAAGCCAAAAATGATAAACTTTTTTTTTCTTTTTTGTGAAACAAAGTAGAAGTTTCCATTAACCATCAAGTTCATGAAAGCCTAAAAATGCAGATTTTAAATAGGTAAATCAAATACGATTATATTATACTAATGGAGTTTGTAGGATTATGTTGAATCATCATGATCAACTTTCAAGTCAACTTACGCTGTTTTTTTAAGAAATATTTTAATAAATTGTTTTTACTTGATAAGACAACTAATTTCTAATCACTGCATTTAATTTTTTTTTTATTAAATGTGTACTCATATTCTTGTTTAAATTAAACAAAAAACTATATGCGAGTAGATTTAACAATCAATTGAATGTACAATATTATACACCTGTGTTTTACCTGAGTGTGTTTTACCTGAATGAGTTTTCATTCTTATTTTTCATTGTGCCTAGCATCATCTAATAAACAATAGATTTTAATAATATGGTGTTGTAATTATTTGGCATTACCTGTCCTTAAGTGTGTCATTAATTTACAATACATTTTGGTCCTATACAGAAAAGAAACTCATTGATAGAATCATGGAATAGTACACAGATGCATACATGTTAGCCAACTGCCTACACATACATCAACTGTGTTGGTTACTGTTATAAAACCCACGCCCACTACTGCTAACTTTAACCATAATGCTAAACAATTTTTTTAGCTGTTTCATACAAACTTTGAGGCTGTGCATTAAATACAAACAAGAAACAACTTACTGCTCATGAACTCTGTAAATCTATATAAAGCCATCAACGACATGCTTCCATTCAACCAGACTCATACTTCTCTTAACATTTTGGACATTCGTAATGTTCTGTAATGAAACCTAACTGATTTTTTTTAAAATAAAGTTTTGGCGAGGTGCGTCCCGTTCAACATTGTCGGTTATATTAGGGTGCATGTCGAAATATAAAAGACCCTTAGATCTGAGCTAACTGATATTTTAATCACTCTAAATGACACCGCTGATGTATCCATAGTTATTTCGGAGACAATGCTAAAAATTGCCAAGTGAGTCTACTATTCTGTGATTCAGCTAACTCATTTAAATGAGATAGGACTTGTCCAGAATAGAAAGGGCAAGGAGGACGATCAGTTACATTTTAACACAGAACTGAAGAACAACATAAATAACAACCAATAGGTTACAAGCTTTCATTTTTTAAAATTTTTAATATTAATGATGAAAAATATCCCGTTCAACCTCTGATGGGTTATAATTAGGATATAATGTTTTCAATTCCAAATAATATGAACAACTGCCGATATGAGAAAGTGGCATCACACTTGTTAAACCATTGTAATAGGGCAAATCACAATTAGCAATTATGCTTGTATGTTAAAATACAAAACCAAAAAAACTCAAACAAACAAAAATGAGATAAAACCGAACAAATTCAAACAGAAACTGCAAACAAGAACAATTTTAAGGGTGAGGGGTGTAAAGGCCTAGTGGTTCCAGTTATATAACTGACTTGAATAGATATTTAATTTACTTTCAACTGTTAAAAGTCATATGCATTGTAAGAACAGCATCAGACCATCACATTCCCAATTACTATATAGTAACCTTTGTTCGTGTTAAATTTTGTTTGACTATGTATTATGCAGTTCCCTAGGTCTGTCTATTCATTAACGCTTCTTTTATATTGAATAGGCTTTCATAAATGGGTGCAAATACAGTATAAAAGATAAAGATAGTCCTACAGCAGATACTGCAATAGGGAGTGAAGTGTTAGAGACTTTACTATACTAGGTCCATCATTGAGAGGTGGGATGACCAGTTCCCTTCCTCGCTGTCTTTTCCTTCCTTAACTCAAGAGCAAAGTCAGCTACCCATTTACAGCTGGGTAGACTGGAGCATGTCAATACCATGAAATGAACTCGGCACCTTTGCCAGTTCGATGCTCAAGCACAATATAGAATGATTAAAATATGGCATGGCAGCATCACCAATGTGGGACTTCTTCTTTGTCATGTGCTCTCAAATAACCACATGTATCTCTCTTACAAAGCTGCCAGGCTGACTCAGGCTTCTCTTGCCACCATACAGTTTCTCCACTCATCTGGGTTGGAGATAGTCATGTGTGCCACCTTGCTCCTTCTCACAGAGTCAACAGTCAAGGAGGACATGTTCACTGAGAAAATGATGAAAAGAACCAGAGAATATGAGGGGAATAAAAGATGAAGGAAAGATGTTGGTGGCAGACAGACCTCACATGGAGGAAAAAGATGATAGCATCACAAGGCGGTCATACCATTTTAATCCTTCTATTCTACACAAGCACCCATTTATGAAAGTCTGTAGCTTTTTGGTTGTTGTCTTTGTTGTTCTCCATGTCTCAGAGCCATACAATAGGACTGACTTCACATTTGAGGCGATGGATAGGACACACATTGAGGAAACCTGTTGATAGCATTACAAGGCAGTCCTTGTTCTGGAAACCCCAGGGCAAGAGAGGCAGAGGTAGACCAAGAAGCACATGGAGAAGAGAGCTGGAAACTGAGGTGAAAATGATGAGGAGAACGTGGAAAGAACTTGAGATGATGGCACGTGACAGGAGGACTTGGCATGTGTTTGTTGAAGGCCTATGCTTCTTTGGGAGTGGAGGGTTATGAATGAATGAAATCACAAGGCGGTACTTGTTCTGCAAACCCAGGTTAAATGAAATATATGAAGACACAATATTTAATGTAAATATAGAAAACACACAGAGCAGAGAACTGAAGACACATAAGAATGATAAGGAAGCTATGTAAAGAACTTAAACATATGGAGGGCATGGTCTGAACTTATTAAATGCCTTTGTTTCACAGGTAGCTGAAAGGCCAAGAGGAAGAAGAACCAAACTGTAGACTCTGAGCTTGAATCCTTCAGATTACTTTAGAATAAACGGGGAAATAGCGATGGTTCAGCACTGTGGAAAACTGCATGTGACTGTCATATTCTCCAATGGGGCTGACTAAGATTAAGAAGAAAAATGATAAAAGGCAAAGCTTTGTTTATTTTTCTATGTAACAATACAATTAATAACGTAGCATTTTTTTAGAAATAAAAATCTTTTTTCGGTCACAATAACAATGTACACAAAGAAAACAAACATAATTTTATATACGATACATTGGATTTTCTTGTTTTTTTCCCCCTATTTTTGCATGCGATTATATTTTAGACCACTCTCAATGGGTCAGAACTTGGGCTCCAGACATGGATGGTTTTCCAGGAAATAGTTCCAGGACGAAAACATTTGAGAAGCACTGTAAGTAGGGCAGTTCAAAGTATGTATATTTTTTACCTTTCAACTTTCCATGGAGCAATATGCCCACAACAAACGCTTGTCAGGTCTTCCTGTTGCAAGCTATCAGCTTAAGGTCTTTCATGCCTTTCTCATCTTTTTTTAATTAGGAGGTTTGGTGAGACACAAGGTCTGTTGGTTATATTAGGGCGTATGACCAAATATAAAAGACCTTGTGATCTAATTTATCTTCCTCATCATTTTCATGTCTGTCTCAAGAAGATAAGTCAAAAACCCAAACTTCTTTTAGCTTTCTCTGGCTTGCGTCATGTGCTACCTTACCTGAGGACCATCTGTCTTAGATGGTTATGGTCAAAGGTAGTAGCGTAGCCATAGGGGGTATGAAGTGTTACGAACTTCATTAGACTAGGTCCAGCTTTATTATGTGGAGTAACCAGTTCCCTTATTCGCTGTCTTTGCCTTCACTAATTCAAGAGCCGTACACAGCTGGGCAGACTGGAGTGTGACGCTACCATGTTTTGATCCCGGAACCTGGTAACTTTTCCGCAAAAGGTAAATGCTCTAACCACTCTGCCAATCGGATGTCTTGGATGGTTGAGTTTTATTTTCTTTAGTTTACTTGTCCATATTGTTTATTTAGTGTTTGTGGCTTAACGTTTCTATAGGATCGGGTAGCCAATCCCATGCCCAACCCCCCTTAGTAACTTTTTGATGACTTGCATGGCAGGTTACAGGACTGCTATTCTTTGCTCCCATTCAAGGCATTGGTAACACATGCTTGGTTGAAAGTGTGTATATGTTTGCCACAGAAGATGCCAAGAAAACAGTTTCCTATCCCGCTGTTGTCTAAAGGCTGTCCTGTTTAGAGGAAGCTAGAAATGTATTATATTTACTTTATAGTGACAGTCAATTTCATCAGGTGCCATCTCCACAAGATTGGCTGCAGTTGATCTACAACGTCTTCTGTCTCTTGTCTTGATGGTTGTCGTAAATTTTCCTGAGAGAATTCTGGTGGGTAGTGGTCCCGTTAGAGTGTAGAATGATAGTGAAGGCTCTGTGAGAATAATGATTTAGGAAAGAAGGATCGTTGATTCACAAGTGCTGGGAAGAGTAAGGACAGTCTCTTTTACGACAATATTTGTCTCTCAACACTACTCCTACCACTCTTCTGAACAAAACAATTGTTTGCCAGTTTCCAGACACTCAGGTGCACACACCAATTTGGTGATTCAAACATACAACGTACGTGAATACAGACTACGATAACGAATATGGGTACGTTTGGGTTTGGGCCTGCCAACACAAATGCTAAAAAGTTTTATTACTTTTATTTAGCATAAAATCAAGTCACAAACAATTATCAATTTACATGCAGAAATCACAGGTTACAAAACTACAAATGACAAGGTGGGGAGGGTTTTGGAGGAGAAGTATTCAATACACCCTTCCCGCTTGTTTTTAACAAAGAAAAAGGCCCGGTCCCAAAGACAGAGGGGGGGGGGGGGGGGAGATGATGATCAGAGATAGGCAATTTAACCCAACGGTAAATTTATTACTCTGAGACGAGGGTTTACAGTAATTAGTGTGGGGTAGAAAAAATCCTATGGTTCTCAAATGTTTCCCCTGTATTCAACAGATTTACGGGAGGGGGAAAAACACAGTTAATAAATCCCACTTGGAGAAATCCCATACAATGAATACAGTACAAAATTAATACTAGGTTGAACTAATTAAAATGGTAGAAAGATTAAATCTCCTTTCGTTAAAAAAAAACACGCTTGTGAAGGCCCGCACACAGTCACGCTCACACACTTACCGAATCGTGGATTCTGGCACTTCATAGAAATTTTACAACAGCAGATAAACACTAGACCAATGGAAAATGTCTTTTTACTTCTGTGTCAAGCCCCAGATTTATCGAGGTTGGCTGGTAGCAAATGGTCTCGAAAATCGCTAGACGATGAAGCGTAAGTGTTACTGTTGGTTCTAGATAAAGTTCCTAATGAATGGCACAGGCACTTGGCTAGGTGTGGGGAATGGTGTGGTCTCTTAGATTCGCACCGCTAGTGGTGAAACTCTTATGGCGTAATGTCACAGACTAAAAAAACCTGAGGTAAGTTCTTCTTCGGGAGGGGGGGGGGGGGAAATCCGATGAAAAATACTAGGCAGACAGTGTTCAGATAAATCTGTGTTCTCTTCCACTAATAAAGCAGTAAATAAAAGTGGCTACTGGCAAATGTTCTTCTCCAGTTTACTTTAAGGACTATATGAATTAGTATTTTAAAAGTGTTTCTTGGGTGGCTTTATTCTCAGTTAAATTCAGAGGAGCGAGACCCGCAACAGGTCGCCACAAGTGTAGCTTTAAAAAAGTTCATACGTCACTGGAGTTATCGAATTGAGTCGGCAGGACTCTGTATATAATTTAATTGCTGGGATGCAAGGTTGAATGATCATTCTGGATGAAAGATAGAAAAAACATGAAATGCAATACAAATCATATTATAATCTGATGCGCGATAAATTTACAGTTATAATTCCCTTAACGGCTAAAAAATTAATTTACGCGTCTATTATATTTGGAAATTAACCTATAGATGTAACATTTAGTTTGCACTAGAACTTTGAAAATGGGTTTATTTAATAAGTTTAAATTTACACCACAATCCAGTGAAATAAAATGAAATAACTAGACCACTGATCACTCGAAGCTAATGTATATATTACCGTCTGCACAGAAAAGAATTCACTATAATATATATCCGAAAGATCCAGATGGAATCTAGCTGGATTCTGCTATAGGTAGTGCTTCTTAAAATCTGACAAAACGAATGATAAAATGCAGTTTTTCAGAGTCTTTATTTATACTAACTGGAATGTAACTTAAAGGGGTCGTGTGAGAATTTCACACTTTTCTTCATCTTGAGGAAAAAACGAGATTCTACGCTGCCCGACATGGCCTGTTACTCCATTCCCTGGTCGCTCGGGTTTCTCCCGTTTCTCAGTCTTTCGGGCAAGTCTGCCGGTTGACACAGAGGTGCGAAGTCTGCGAGAAGCTTGCTTCGTCCACTCTGGTTCGCACTGCCGTGTCATCTCAGCAGCAGGGGACTTCATCTTCTGTTCAAAGAAATCCTCAGTGTCCTTGATAACCTCAAGCTTCCCCGCTAGGCTCTGGCGACACCCATAAGGCAGGTACTAACGAACGTTGTAGCTAAATGTTTGCATATAATCGCTCTTAGAAATAGCCATGGGCGTGGTTTAACCTGCCCTACGACGAAGCGAGATTCCAGGATGCACGCATGAAATCGTCTACATATTTAATGAGCAAACGTGGTGAAGATTCTACTCTGCGCTCGTGCATACTTAATGAGCCCACGTTGAAGGTTACATACTAATGAGCCCAGGTGGAGAAAAGTTCCAGGTTGGCGATAAAATGACAACAATGTTCAGGGGTTCTGATGTTATACGAAGGGGAATACCCTGTCATCCAATAATTCAGGTCAGCTGAGTTGTCCGTCACAATGGTTCACTCTGATAAGACTCTTTCCTGTCCATCTCTTGATGTTATCTTCCACCTTGTAGCATTGTCTTCCTCTTGCACGTTTGCCTTCAACTCTTCCTTCTATTATGGTTTTCAGCTGTGGCGTAACTAGGGTTGATGGCGCCCAGGGCAGATACAAAAGATGGCGCCCCTTGAAAACTTGTTCTTTGAAATTCTGACTGAATTTGTGGTAGATTATTTGTAATTAGATAGATAATGGTCAAAGAGAGGTAACCGAGTTTAACAGAGAATAATAATAAAGTAATAGTGGGACATGAAGAGAAAAGGGGATTTGAGTAATTAAGGGAGACGCCGTGAGCAATCACATGGTATGGGTTCTAGACGATTCCATAAGCCTGTCTATAAATAGGGGCAAACCACGTGCCTCTTTCTATTATGCGCCAAATAACTCAGTGAGACAGTAGCACAGAGGTGCTCAGCTACATATTCGACTTATGGTAGAAGTCGTGTCTGCGGATGACCAGAAGTACTAGTCACTGAGGGAACAAGATGTCTGATGACACCTAACATCACTGTGTGATCAGAGTGTGATCAATAAACTCAGTAAAGGATTCTGGTATGTACAGTGTTAGGGCTGTGACAGTATAGCCTCCCCTGCTTTATCCCAACAGTGGCCAAAACTCAAGAGTATCTAATATGGGCTTCAAAGGTGTCTATCTTCGCACAAGATTACTCTTGGCAGAGATGTAGATAAAATGGTAATGACACTTCTGTCACAAAGAGATGTATTCACAAGATATTCAGATAAGTGAAAACAATGCTGCTTTTGCTGAGCACGTTAAGTCTAGAATCTGCCTATCACTTTTGTGAAGAATTAAGCAATGATTAATTTTAGCTCGTTAAGCCCCCACCTCTGATTAACTCAGGGGAATTCTTATTATTCTGGTATAGCTCAGTTTAGAGTGTGTGTAGTACTATGTAGTAAATTGACTGAGACAAACATGCAGTACATTTAAAAGGATTAAACCGAAATTAAAGTTGTTAACATTACAAATAACACAATTTAATAATCACTCAAGTTTTAACAGTTAGAAAATAGTTTGAATAGTTTAGAAGAAAAGTTTCATCATTGATTTGGTAATAGAGACAATGAAAAAAAATTCACTTTGGCATTATATATTTTACACTTAGCTACTAATAGTAGTTTCTGCTTCCGCTGATGGGTTCTTTTTACACTGCTCACACTCGTTGCTGGTCAAGGTTGTCGGGTGTAGCTCGTTTCCTAGAAATGTCAAGGAGAGTCTACAAAGTCGGTCCCTCATCTTAAAGCGTATTCTACTTGTCCCTTCTTGTTCCAGAGATAGTACTTTCTGCTGGTACCACCAATAACTATGATAAAGAATAGAAACGAAACGCTCTTCTGAGTATTGCGTTTCCCGACACATACTTATGTGTCCCCTTTTCTCTATTCTATCATCCCATTTATCTCAGAGTTTACCCTCGATGAGAATTAAATTTAATCCCTCGGGATAAAACTTTCTTTTACATTTAAATTGAATAGCTTTAGCTTTACATTACATTTAAATGAAAAGGTTAATAGTACAGATAGAATGTGTTTACATTTACATTTCCACTGATTGAAAAGTGTTCACAATATAAATTGAATATGTTTTCATTTATGTTTACACTGATTTAAAAAGTTTGAAACTTCCATTAATTTTAAAGTGCATATGTTAACATCGACATTTACACTGGTTTGAAACTGTAAGAATGCACATCATTTCTTTCATCTTGTCCTCCCTGCTCCATATGGAACCTGGGACTCTTTATGCATTTAGTTCTCTTTAAGAAACTAGCAATAAAGCAATCACCAGCCAGTGCAGTGGTGGTTCGTGAATCATCATTCTATACGCTGAGGTTGCCCACCTCAAATAACTAGGACATCCACTAGCGATCTTCACATATTAAACTTCACATGGCCATCTACATATATATGTTAGTTCACATGTTAGTAATAAGATATAGAATGTAAAATCGCAACTTACGCCAATCCTGGCTCACAGACTTTTTAGCTCAGATGAATAAAAGAGACTTGAATCGGCCTCTTACACGCGTTTGGGTTGTCGTTTCTTTAATAAGACAATTCCCTCCAGACTCCGTGTGTTTCAGTTTCCTCAGATATTCTGGTTTTCCTTATTTAAAATGTTAAAGATTTCCTGGGCTGAAATGTAAGTCCTGATGAATACTCCAAAAAAAGGTGTCCGGTCTGATAAATGGAAATTCTGACTTCTAACTACTAGCAAGTCTGGTGTCTTTGGCAGCGTGAATTTCAAAGTGAAGTAAACTGACTGAAGCGTTAGGTTATATTCACTGTCCTCCCCCGCTCTGTTTGTTATGGCTCTCAAATGATCAGCCAATCTGATTTGAATATTTTGCTTGACTCATCTAGTGCAAAGTTTTAAACATTACTTTTTCTGAAAATGGGCTGTAAACATACGATTGCCTGGCAGACGAACTCACAGACACATCTGTAAACTGTGTTTCAGATGTAACAATTTATTACTTTATCAGAAAGTAATCTCTTTGTAACACGGTGTACCGGAAACGATTATGTCATGCTTGACTGTCTAGAATGTGTCTCGCGGACGATTAATCTCTCATCTGTCGCGCACCCGGGTCTAATCTTAGCAAAGCTTTGCCGCATCCTGGCAAACGCGATGTATTATCACCAACAAGGAGTGTCAAAATGGTTTGACAATATCAAATATCTGCTACTTAGCAGAGAAAGAAAGAAAGTGTGACAATTGAAAGCACGCAATAAAATCTGTACCACAAAAGTACCGATTACTGCCGTAGTGAATCTGAGATTAGGAAGAAGAAGGGGTCGCCCCAATCCATTGTGTGACAAGAGCAAAAATGTGTAGCCCCGCGGAGAAATGTAGTTAATTAAGTCGTGGGAAGACGAAGCCACGTGTTGTGGGCTAGAAACATTTAATAACAAGAATAGTTAGGCCTATAAGTTTTAAATAGAGAGACAGCAGCATTTAGGCAAAAGTATTACAACCTAGAGGCATCCAGTCGAATTAGCCAAAACCTGAAATAGATGCATAAATCAAAAGTAGAGTCCAGAAGAAATTAACAGACTGAAGAGCTAGCAGATATAGTGAAGAAGCTTCTATGACCGACAAGAACATTGTGATGTATTATAATATTGTTGTTAGCATCAGGAGATATGCCCTGCGGAAATCTATGTTGGTCATTTCTTCATTTGAACCCCATGTAAATATGTTCAATAAACGTTCATAAACAGTGTACACCCTGGGGTAAGTAGACAAGACTAGCTGGCTTGTTTATACATGTGTGTCACGCATAATCATCATCATCAGTGTCACCATCACGTCAAGGACAAGAACTTGGCATTATAGATCATGTAAGCAAGAAAACTTAATATATTGCCAACCTTCCAGTGAGATCCTGCCACAAATTCTTATATTGCTAGTTAAAAAGTTACTTGTTATAATACCGATTACAAAATGATAACAGCAAAATACACTTTTATATATTTTTTTAAATGAAGCTTATATTGTTGCTAATATATTTTTATAACTATAACAACATACTTATTTCTCACTTTGTCAATGCCACTTCATTTTAGAAATAGTAAAAAGTTCCTGTGCAAAAATTTTTTTTTGTATTTAGAACAAATTACGAAAGTAACAAAATAATGACTTTATTTTACTCGATTTTTAAAAATGATTTGGGAATTCACATTAAAAATGGATTTTTTTTTTTTTACTTTAGCTGATGCTAACTGATCAATAATGTCATCAATTTGTTATTTTAGTTACTCATGTTCAATGCTGATCAAGGCTAAAGCAAAAGTCTCTCTTGCTGCATTGAAACTCTCAAATATAATAAGATCAATTATAACTTAATAAAAGATCGCCCACAGCTGGAAACTGAAATTATAACAGTGAGCATTATCTGAACAGCAATTCACAAGTTTTGAAAAACATTTTCATCTCCATACTATGCTAGCGAGAGTTTTACTCCTGGCAGGTTCTTCTAAGCTGGACAGGCTATCCCAATGTCCTGATCCATGGTTGCTGTTGAAACTTGGGAGTGTCCGCTCACTGTTATTACATATCCTGTGGTATCCTGGCTTATGCTGAGATTTGTTACATTTCCATTTCTTCCTTTCACATTCTGTATAGATGTTTCTCCTCTCATGCATGTGTTGTCTGTTCCTGTCTACAACTGAGCTATCCCAATTCATTTTCCTATTTCTGTATTCTTGACATGTTTGCTGTTGTCATCCTTCCGTGTCAAACCAACTTCCACGATGGTATACTCTGGCCCATTGTCTATAGTCTGGTTGGTAATTATTTCTATCATCTGCCGTAATTATCTCTATCATGTAATTATCTCTATCATGGGTAGGCGTCAGACTAAAGCTGGCACCCTGGTCCTTCAGGTTGGGGTTCTAGCACAGGGCCGACACCCCTATCTGTGTAAAAAAACAAACCAATCACGTTACGGAAATAAGAGACCCCGATGCCATCACAATAACAGCTATACTATGGACCCCTGAAGGAAAGCGAAAGAGAGGTCGACCAAAAACAACTTGGCGGAGAACCGTAGATGCCGAGATGCAAAGAATGAACCAGAGCTGGGCACTATGACAGTTTTCGTCTCCCCTTCTCCGCAGAGGTGGTCCAACAATGGCCAAATTAGAGTATAAGGTTGAGGGTTTTCAAAGGTATACCTCAAGATTACTCTTGGCTGAGATATAAATAGAAGAATGATGATGCTTCTATTTCAGGGGCCTCACAGCAATGTGAAGAATTCAAGCATGACAACTGAGGCCCTCTAAGCCGTCAAGCACTTTATATCTTCCCGCCGCTTCTAAGAAGTAAATTTTGCTTGTTTTTGAGCCCCTAGCTGAAGGTGATTCAGCAATTGTTAATTGTATAATCGATATGTTTAGGTTACTTAACACAATATGAGTCATACGGGTGCAGACACACAATTTCTTCAGTAGTGATTAATCCAACTATAGCTTTAAAGTTATAGATCAACAGGTTTAATAATCACTTTGAGTTTAACCATTTTAAAAATAATTAACTTTGTTTAGGAAAAAAAAAAAAAAACGGTGATATTGAACATCATAGGATCATCATGCTTTTGCTGTTTTACATTTGTTTACTATTTCCTTATTTAGTCTGTAGTATTCTTCTTTGTCTTGCTTCTTCTTCCTTCTTGCATCCATCGGTTTTAAAATTTCCCCTGTCATCCATTTCTTCTTTGCAATCCTCTTTACTTCTGGTATTATTACTTTTGATGTATTGATTCCTTTAGCATTTCTCACTGTTCATCTATTCTCTGTATTATGTCTATTGCATTGTACCTATTTTGTATTGTAATGTTGTATCTTTCACGTATTTCGTTATCTGATTTAAGTAAAGCTAAGTCTAACTTGATGTTTTTGTTTACTCGTACATGGTCGCTATTGCAGTCTGCTCCTGGCCTAGTTTTCAACCATCCACTACCCGGTTACCAGTTGCAGTCAAACAGAAAAGATATAACATCACGAAACTTAAGGACCCCCTCACCAGAAAAGCGTTCATGGTCGACGTAAAGAGACGATATCTGATTACCAAAAGCCAGGAAAGAACAGAGACCGACGATGTGGACCAGAAATTCAACACCATCTCAACAATATACAAAGAAAGCAGCAAGTCATGCTTGGGATTCCAGGAAAGAAAGAGCCAAGACTGGATAACACCAGAAACGCTAAACACCATAGCGAAGAGAAAGGAAATGAAAAGGAAGAAAACAGAAGCTATATAGTGAACAGTACAGTCAGCTGGACAAGGAAGTAAAACGTCAAACCCGTGCTGACAAAAGGACATTTCTGGATGACCTTGCAAGACAGGCAGAAGAGGCAGCACTGAGAAATGAACAAAGCACAGTTTATAAAATAACTAAAGCTATCAGTGGAAAACGAGGTGCACACAACATAACGTTAGTAAGAGACAAGCAAGGAAATCTCATCACCACAGCACAGGGGCAGGAAACAAGATGGGCAGAGCACTTCAGAGAAACACTGAATAAGGAACCACCAGAGACTCAGCTGAATGTTCCTGAGGCTGAAAGTGACTTAGACGTAAATACAGACATTCCACGAAAAGAAGAAATTATCACAGCTATCAAAGGGCTAAAAAATGGAAAAGCGCCTGGTCACGACAATCTGAATGCTGAGCTATTCAAGACAGACCCTGAACTAGCAGCAGAACTATTAGAACCCCTATTTGCACAAGTCTGGGAAACTGAGACAACACCAACAGAGTGGAGTAAAGGAATAATTGTCAAATTGCCCAAGAAGGGCGACCTTGCAGACTGCAACAACTGGAGAGGAATTACCCTCCTCTCAGTTCCCAGCAAAATACTAGGCAGGATAATCATCCAGAGAATTTCAAAAGCAGTTGACCATAAACTGAGGAAAGAACAAGCGGGCTTCAGAAAGAGCAGAAGATGTGCAGATCATATATTTACCCTCAGGAACATTATAGAGCAGTGCTCAAAATGGCAGAGACAGCTGTACATTAACTTTGTTGATTTTGAAAAGGCTTTCGACAGCATACACAGGGACAGCCTATGGAAAATTCTGAGGGCTTATGGAATTCCCAGCCGCATTGTTTCCATTATAAAAAGCCTCTATTCTAACTTTACGTGCAGTGTTGGATCGAGTAATGTAAATTTCGAAGTGAAAACAGGAGTACGACAGGGATGCCCCTTATCAACAACATTATTTTTGACAGTCATAGATTGGGTGATGCGCCAGACAATAGAGGGCAGTCCAAGAGGAATTAGATGGACAACGTTTTCTACACTGGAAGATTTGGAATATGCAGATGACATTGCACTACTCGCGCATTCACACCAACACATTCAAGACAAAACCGATAGACTGAATAAGTATGGCCAGCAGGTTGGCCTGAACATCAATTTGAAAAAGACAGAGGTCATGACACTAAATGTGGGCAATCCTGAGCCAGTAACAGTAAGGAACCAGAAGTTAGAACAGACAGACACATTTACTTACCTAGGAAGCATAGTGTGATGGACGAACTCGGCTGACCCTGAACTTTGTTGTAATTCTTGTAAAACGAGACTTCTTTCACGTGGATTCATTAGCTATGAAACTGTTCCACACAGAGGGCAAACACTGTGGCAGTTAGAGAACGATTTACAGTCAAAGGGAAGGAATAAGAATTAGGAATAGGACGGTTCAGATAGAGTACAGGAAGGGGATGCGCGGACAATGTTGCGCAGGACAGAGGTGAACGGTAGTTTGGTGAAACACGCTTTTCTCAGCGGGCAGTTCAGAAGGCGTGAGTTAGTGTGCGGATGGCACGTACGCTAGCAGCCATGTTAATGGCGTACTCAGATAGTTTATGTGATGAATATTTCACGGACAAGAAGTAGTTTTGGGTAATGATTAACCCGAAATATTGAATAGGAGAAATTCTTGTCTAGAAGGAGAAACGGTGTGAGTTAGATATTATTCAGATAGGAAAAGGTACGTAGAGTGAACTTTATTTCATATAGACAGTAGTCAGGTTCCTCAGTGATAAAAGGGAAAACAACATCCCCGGAGAGGCCCGGTCTACCAATAGATAACCTGAACACTGAGATGATAGATAACAATAGACATAAGAAACTATAAGGAAGAAACAACAGAACTAGAGACTATAGCACCTACATGATCACTGATGGTTAAAAGGTCAGAAGGTGTAGATTCGAGACTGAGCGAGAGAGAGAGTGAGGAAAGAATGAACTTACATATTATATATTCTATGATGGACCAAATGTGGAGGTCAGAGCAGACAGCAATGATCCTTTCATATGTAAATAAACCACTATTCAAATTACTATGGCGTTATCGCATCACGTGCTGTGTGTGTGTGACTGTGTGGTATACAGCATAGTATAGCTAACCACAGAGGTAAGCGAACCTGGACAGACATTGTCACATAACTGTCTTCATAATACAAAGAATCACGGGCTGTCACATCTCATCAATTTTGGTGCCGTGACCAGGATCTAACAGCAGCACACACACATTGTTTCTAAAACAGGAGTTCAACAACTATGCTTTATGCTGTCATCTCTCCTCGCTTCAGGCAGAAGACATAGATGCGTTTTGGACGCTGCAACAGATTTCAACAACCACGAACTACAGATAGCTATCATAATGCAGAATAGCACATACAGAAGACACCATAATACATTTCCGTATCTGTGGCAGACCTCAGCAACTACAGACGGCAGAGTATAACGAAAAAAAGAGTTCATATTTACGTTTCGATAACATGAAAAAAAAAACAGAGTGACAACAGTGTAAGTTGTAAACAGAGAAAAAGTGAATAGTATCGGAACTAGCCAAGCAGAAACGTCGGTCCGAAAAACCGAGTCGGAATTTTCTTTTTTTTTTCAAATCGACCGGCACGAGAATAAGTTTCCACAACAAGGCAAAGTACGCCACACATTATACAATTCAAGAGCAGAGACCAACCTCAGCCAGCATTGAAATCAGTCATTCACCAAGACAAAGTACAACACACGCACTGGTTGATGACAGACTTCAAGAACCACAGACGGCAGAACAACGCAGAATTGCAGTTTTACAACATACGAAGAAAAACAGGACAGTCAAAGTGTAAACAGAAGCTGACAGGTTGCGAACTGGTCAACCGAAGACGCCAGCTCAGAAATCAGGTCAAGATTTTTTTTCTTCACGCCTTCTGCACGAGAGGGGTCGCAAAGACAAAGCGGGTATAATATTCACAAGTTCTGTAACGTCAAGTCAGAAAAAAAAAATTGTTTTCATTCAAATCTTTCAGCACGGGGACACTTATCACAGCAGACGGTCAGGTCAACGGGTATCGCTCAGCAAGTAGTCTTAACAGGTCATAGAGTGCAGTACAGTAACCGATTCACGGATAGAAGCCTTTGTGTGTAGCAAAACAGTGTGTAGTCCGGATGTTATAAAAATATAGCAATAGTGTTTGTTAAAAAGAAAAGTCGGTCGCGTGCGCAAATTCGCGACAAACGAGTACTCCAACGTAGACATCTTAATTAATTAATTTAATTAGACATTGTTGTATTATTATTCTTGCCTTATTAATTAGACATTATAGTAATGTTATTGTTATTAATATTATTACTGTTGTTTAATTATTATTCTTATCATTATTATTAGTATTGTAGTCTCACTAATATTGAATTACCGTATAACAGTGTATGCATAATTTTTTTTGTAACTGTAACATTATATATTTTTTTTTCAGGAAACCCAAGACTAATAGAAAAATTTCTGTTCATTTTCAGGTGCAAGTTAGTTTAAGTTAACGGTAGAAATAAGTAACTATTTTTCAGATTGTGATGATGGCACAGGCCGAACAGACACAGTTTAACATGCAAGACAGTCAGACTTTGGCCCTCATAAAGACGATTACCGACACTTTAGCAAAGGTCGACAACAGTGCTAAATACTCAAATATAAAAGGTAATGTAGACTTATTTTCAGGTGACCCACACGCATGTCGTAAGTGGCTTACAGATATTGACAAATATGCAATGTCAATAAATGCAGATGAGTTTGAGAAAGTTAAAATTGCATTTTTTTTCGTCTGCTGGTCTGGTCACTGACTTTATGAGAAGGCGATTGGACACGTACCCCAATGAAACGTGGAAAGATCTCAAGGCAGAGTTAGTTAGACGGTATTCATTCGTATCCGACCCACAAATTGCTTGGCATCAGTTAAGGAAGCTAAAGCAAAACAAGAATGAGACTACGCAGATGTTCAGTGATAGACTGCTGAATCTTGCAGAAGAAACATTCATGGGCCAGGAAATCAACCTCCAAGAAAGGGACAATCAGCTGGTAGGTATATTTATTGATGGCCTGACTAATAATACACTAAAGCTAATGTTGTTAAGGAAGGATTACAAGACGCTGAAAGAAGCAATTTCAGCTGCCGTGGCAGAAGAAAATGTTAGAAAACGTTTAGACATTCGATTGGGACAGGCAGAAATACAGGAGGAGGCAGAAGAACCTATGGAAGTGGACCAGGTAGACAGAAGGAGACAGCAACAGGGTAGATATATGACTGGAAGACAAAGAGGAACATTACAGATCACACCTAACGTTAGATGTTTCCGGTGCCAAAATATTGGACACATAGCAAGATTCTGTGAGCAACAGGAAAGGTACGAAAGACCAAGTTCACCAATGGGTCAGTACTCTTATTCTCACCAGACAGGATCTAGATTTAGGGATAACAGAGGTCGTGCTTTCTATGGTAATACCCGAACATATACACAAAACGCCAGAGGAGTACACCACCCTATTGTCTACGACAATAGTCGACAAAAACAGAACTATGGTCACAGGGGACCATACCAGGGAAATGGCGGACCTGTCCGGTAGAAGGGACCATTGCGGATGGGATAGGAAATAGGTCTCACAGGAAGAAAAGGGGAATAGTGCATGAAAACAGAACAATCAAAAGCATAAGACAACAACAATGCGTGGGCATACAGGAAAGGCAAAACAACCAAGTAGAAAGAAATGGATACAGTACGGACCCAAGCTCATGTCTATTAAGTATAGGCGGAAAGAAGTATAGATCACTGCTGGACTCTGGAGCTAGTTTAAGCCTCGTAAGGTTTGGAATACCGGTATATAAGCAGATTAGACACCTAACCAAGTTTGCAAAGACACGCATTCAGTTAACGTCGGTTTCTGGAGAGAACCTAAAAGTAATAGGAATAGCAACGATGAAAGTCACTATTGGCACCAAGGAAATTGAACATAGTTTTTTCATAGTAAAGGGAATGTCACGAAACTTTATCTTGGGGAGGGATTTTTTTACAGAAACATAAGGTCAGAATGTACTTTGATTTACACAAAGTGAAGATTTACGACGAATATGTCGACATGGAAGACGACATACATATAGCATCAGTCATACGGCTACAAAGAACAGTTACCTTAGATCCGAACACAGTCAATATAGCAATAGGAAAACTGAAAAGATCCCCATACTACACGATAGGACAAACGGTGAGAACTCTAGTATTTCCTGACACGGACATAGCAGATGAACCGGGAATATTACTTACGGAAGGAATAGCCAACATAGAAAGTAGATACCGCTTCCCAGTAATGCTTGTAAACACGGCGGCAAAAACAATAAGAATACCAAGGGGGTGTGTGGTCGGCAAAATACAAGATATACAAGACAACTGTCACGACGAAAACAAACAAGTACATCCCAATAAAAGGAGAGGGGCACAGACAATATGTCACAACAAGTGGAAAATAGCTGGCCATAATCAAGAAGGGAGGACATACCAGATAGGGAATGGCTGGCAGGGGTCAACAGCCAAGTCGCGAAGTGAGAATAGGGGTCGGTATACCAGAGAACAGCCACAGCACAGATGTAGCAATGAGGAAGGGAAAACACAGGGTCTCGCATGTGGTAGAAAAAAAACGTGAATACAGTGTGGCAACACTACACGGGAGGCGAATAGATGGCAAACAGAATACACACGCAGAAGGAATCAATAGCGTTGGTACGTGCATGGGGGAAAAAGGACGACAACAGAAAGCAACGCATACCAACATGAACGAAAGGATTATTGAATTAAAGAAGCAAATTATAACGATACCCGAACACAGGGAAATATTGCAAGATTTCATTGTTGAAAATCATGATGTTTTCGCATTGAGTGACATGGAACTCGGCAGGACAGATACGGTGACAATGGAAATTGAAACAACGACGGACACGCCTATCCACAAGAAACCATACAGGACACCACTGAAAAATAGGCAGATTGTAGAAAGAGCCATAGAGGATATGTTAGCAGACGGAATAATTGAAAGATCACGATCGGAATGGGCATCACCTATAGTCATAGTCAGAAAGAAAGACGGGACACACCGCTTCTGCTGTGACTACCGGGCCCTCAATACGATTACGAAGACAATATCATACCCGATTCCCCGTATCGATGACATCCTAGGCACTTTGGGAAAGTCCCAGTGGTTCACGACATTGGATGCAAGGTCAGGGTTTTGGTGCATTCCAATGTCGGAAGACGCAAAGAAGAAAGCTACCTTCTGCACCCACGTAGGAACGTTTGCATGGAATGTCATGCCATTCGGGCTGAAGGGAAGCCCCGCAACCTACATGGCCCTCATGGATGAGGTGCTAAAAGGCATGCAGAAATTTGCGTTGGCATATATGGACGATATTCTTGTGCACACACCGGGATCCATACAAGACCACTTACAACATGTCAAGATGGTGTTCGACAGACTTCGCCAGCATAACGTAAAACTGAAAATTAGCAAATGCAATTTTCTGAAGCAAGAAACAAAATACTTAGGCTTTGTCATAAACAGGGACGGAGTAAGGCCGGATGAGGAGAAAGTAAAGGCGATAAGACAGATACCACCACCCACCAACGTCCGCCAGGCGCGCGGATTCTTAGGCACATGCGGATATTTTCGTCAACATGTCGTGAACTTCTCTCAGGCAGGAGAACCCCTGATAAATCTAACAAAGAAGTATGCTAGATTCAAATGGACAGACGAATGTCAGCGGGCATTTGAATATCTCAAGACTGCCTTGACGGAAATACCATATTTGGCACACCCGGACCCAGACAGTACAATGATACTGTATACAGACGCATCGGACACGGCAATCGGTGCATGTTTAGTTCAACCATCCTTGCCAAACGAGGAACCCATTTTACCGAACATCCGAGATGAAAAACCGATTGTATTTCTGTCGCATAGGCTCAGTAATACGCAGCAAAAGTGGGCCACAATAGAGAAAGAGGCTTTTGCGATATATTTCGCAGTACAAAAGTTAGACTACTATCTGAGAGGGATCAGCTTCGAAATAAGGACAGATCATCAACCATTGACACATTGGATCAACAAACCGTCGGAACAATCAAAGAAGATGCAGACTGGGCTCTGAACCTCCAAACCCATGATATCACAGTGACGTATATACAGGGAAAGCAGAATACGTGTGCAGACTTATTGTCAAGAGTCCCTTACGAGTCATCGAATACGCCACCGCAGACGGAAGATATACCGGAGATAGATGATAGATTTAGGCACATAAACATCATAAATTCTAACAGAAGAGGCCATGAACCATTGGGAGAAATAGAAGAGTATGTGTCAGAAGACAATATACAGTTACACGGAATAAACATCAAAGATGAGCAAGAGAAGGATAAAGAAATCCAGAAGTTGAAACAACAAATCTGGAATGGTCATAAAGAAGCGGCAAATTTCAGAATCAATACCCAGGACAGACTCGTAGAATACATAAATCCAAAAGGAGGACGGGGTACCAAAAGTGTACATTCCTAAACAACTGGTTCAACAAGTGTTAAGGAGTTACCATGACGAAAATGGCCACGTGGGAAGGGACAAAACGTTGGAAATTATAAAACGCAGATATTTTTGGCCTACGATAAACAAAGACATAGTATCACATGTGGATGAATGTCTAGTGTGTAAATCTAGAAATCTAAGGGCTATCAAATGTCCCATACAGGAAATGGACACGCCCCAGTACACAATGCAGAAAATCAGTTTGGACATATCGGGACCGTATCCCACAACGTTGGCAGGCAACAAGTATATTCTTCATGTACTGGATATGTTGTCAGGGTGGCCAGAATGTTACACCATCAAACAGGCCACGGCGAAAACGATAATATACAATATGATGAGGGAATTCATCCCGAGACATGGGTGTCCTTCGGTACTGTTGACAGACAATGGAACAGCATTTACAGGCACAGAATTCAAAAAGTTTATACAAGAAATGAGTATAGCACACATCAGGACCTCGATATATAGACCGAACAGCAACGGGAAGAATGAAAGGCTACATGCTACATTACACAATATTATGGCCAAAGAGGCACAGGGGAGACCGCAGTTTTTGGGATACACACCTGCCGCATGCATTGGAAACGGTGAGGATGAATGCAAATGACACCACGAAGCTATCCCCATTTTACATGTTATATGGAAGAGAGCCGGTTATGCCTATGGATAACATACTTAGACCGCGGAGAAGATATTTGGGGGAGGATCCAACGGAAACCCTTATGCAAGAGAAGCACAGAGCACACAGGCTGGCTCAACAAAACATAAAAAAGGCGACCAGGAGAAGGCAACATCAGGCAAACAAAGGGACAACACTTCAGGAGTTTAAACCGGGGGAATATAGTCTTGTATAAGAAACATGTGACTAACTCAAAGTTCGACCAAAGATGGACACCTGGATTCCAGGTCTTAAAACGGTTGTCGGAAACGACATATAAAATATGGAAACAAGAAGACAACAAAACAATAAAAGCACACGTACAACACCTTCGATCACAAGGAGAACAACGAACAAACCCACCAGCCACGGACACCACAAAAAGATCCTCATATTATGTAGTACCACCAGAGAGAAGCGAACAGAGTGAAACAGACACTAGCTCAAGTAGGCCAGGTGGATCGAATATAAGAAGACGGAAGATAACGACTAAAGCTCTAGCACACTCGGGACCTAAGGAAACAACACAGCAACGACCACCAGTAACAGGAGGGTGTGGGTTTTTCCCACACACAGAAACAAACATACCAGAAGAGCGAGAAAATAAGGATATAAAGCATGCAGACTCACATGCTACGCGTACAGGAATGATGGAAAAGATAGAGAATAACAAAGAGATTACAGAGGAAATAAAACAGCTACGGAATGAACGCGAGAATTCAGATAGCGAAAGCGATATTCCAAGTATGGAATACGTGCAGAGGTTACAAGACAGAGAAAATAGAATACGAGAACAGAAACAAGAGGTATGGAGGGCACAAGAACAAGAAGAGGTGGAAGAACAGATAGATACTGAGCAACCGGAGGAAATAGTTCCTCAACAGCAGGAAAAAATGGAGCAACAGATTAGACGGGGCACAAAAAGATATCGGTCATCTTCTGATGAATCATCTGAGTATAATATGCCATTAGCAAAGTTAAGGAAAACGGCACAATCAGAGGTCCGACCAAGATGGAAGAATAAGAAGAGAACTAGACATAGACAATTTCCGGACATAGAGAGGAGAAAGACGAAACAGGAGGGTGTAAGTACAGTACAAGAAAAGTACCAGCTTGACATAGAATCAGAATTCGATTCGTCAAGTGGGGAGGATAGAGTTATGGGCCCCGACGAAATTGGATACAGGTCGGACGAGCTCGAGCATATAACGGACGGCGAAGGCCGTAGAATTTATTGGCCGAAAAATGAGAAAAGCGATCCGGGATGTATAAATCAGATAAAGGAGAATACCAAAATAATTGAACCAAGTGTACATGAGATAAGGAAGGAAATAAAAGGTACCTTAAAAGGAGCCGATCTTAACACCTTGACGACAAGGAAGGTCCGAAAATTGCTGGAAGGAAAGTTTGATACAGACTTATCAAAAAGGCTAAGAGAAGTTCATAACCTTGTGATTGAAATCATGGATGAAGAAACAGATATGGAAGACACAGATAATGAGGATTACAAAGAAGAGTATAGATCGACCAGGAGAAAAAGTCGACAGACAGTTAATGAAGCAGAATATAGCAGTAGACGGAGCTGGTCTTCAGAATCAGTGTCGACGGACTTAGACAGTGTAGTGTCTGAGGAGAGTGACGGTAGTCACAGACACAAAAGCACTTTTAGAAGAGAAGAGAGTAGTACAGGAAGTAAGGAAGAAGGGAGTGAATGTGGAGATAGTAGTAGAGAAAGGGAGTTTCCAATATACAATCTGGAGAAAATAATAGCGGACAATGCACAAAGGTGGATGCGACATGCAGAAACAATTAGGCAGACTGCATGGAGGGAGGCGGATAAACAATGGAAAGAGAAGCTTGGATGTATAAATCAGATAAATACGAAGGAAATTACCAAAATAGTTGAACCAAAAATGGATGAGTTGAAAAATGTAATAGAAGCCACCATAAAGCGGCCGGATTTTCTTCTTCTTCTTCCTCGTTCGCCTTCAGACTTCCACATTTATGACTCTAATAAAGGCAGCAGTCAACTCAAGGTTCCCGACATCTCCAAACAGTTTTTCGTTGACAGAAGTGGGTTGTTGCCATATGCTACCCCGTTCATTACTGTAGGTTGGGCAGTACTGCAGCAGGTGTTCGACTGTCATCGGGCTGGTACCGCAGGTGCAGAGATCTGTTGCACCAATTTTGTATTTGTGGTACAGATGGTATCTCAATCTGTTGTGTCCAGTGCGTAGTCGAAAAATGATGACCTGTTCTTTTCTGGATAGTTGATGATATGCGTCATTTTTCAAGTGTCCCGGGTGCTCTCTTTCCCATTTGGACTTGAATGTAGCCTTTATAGTGGTCTTTGCCGATGCGTAAGTTGTCTCTATATCATTTTGCTGTAAGGCACCTCCTTCTTTAGCAAGTCTATCTGCCTCTTCATTTCCTGGTATGTTGCAATGGGCTGGTATCCACTGGATAGTGCACTTCTTGAAGCATTCGGCAAGTCTTTCAAGGGAGATTATCAGATCTTTCAATTCTTTAGTTTGGTGGCTCTTCAGCGCTGATATTATTGAGAGGGCATCTGAAAAGATTACTATCTGTTTTTCTGCCTGTGCTTTGCATTCAATAAGAGTTTCAGCTGCCTGTTTCAGGGCTTCTGCTTCAGCATAGAAGTTATTGCAGTATTTTCCAGTGGCAATTGCCATAGAGTGAATTCTATTCTTTAATTTTATGAGGATGCCGGCACCCCCATTTTCAACTGCATTTATTGCCGAACCATCAGTATATGCATGTGTCCAAAGCTTCGCTGGAAATGTTTGGTCAATATACTTGGTTGCTATACACTTTCTTTGTGTTTCTGTCTGTGTTCCCTTACCTTCAATGCCTGGAATATCAGATTTTAACTTAGGAAGCATCTTATTTTCCACAGTGGGATAGTTGAGCTTGTTGGGATTTTCTTTGCAACTGAGCTAGCTAGTATGGTATTATTGTTAATTTTTTCTTTTGCTTGGGCGACAAGTTAGTTCGCTTGAGCCTGCCTCTTCCTAGCCTATTCATTCTTTGGTACATGGGGTGTCCTTCGAGCCTCTTAAATTTTTCAGCTTGTTTTAAGACTTGCTGTCACGTTATCCTCCATTGACTGTAGCCCTGTGCTGTTTTCCATATGGTTGATTTGTGTAGACTTTAGGGCCCCTGTTATAATACGTGCTGCTTGGTTTTGGAGTCTGTTTACTCTGTCAAAATTTGACTTTGCTGCCGTCGACCAAGCTGTGATGCCATCTTCCATAGCAGGTCTGACTCTGCCTGTGTACAGCTTTTTGAGGATATTCTCATCAGCACCCCATGTGGTACCTGCTAACTTTTTCATGATGGCCATGCGAAGTTTTGCCCTTAGCTGTATTTTGTTAATCTGTGATTTCCATGTCATTCGGCGGTCTAGTGTGATTCCTAAGTATGTTGGTGTTTCATCTCCTCGTACTGCCTGTCCATTTAATTGCAGCTTTGCTTGCTGTGGTTTATTTGACAAGGTAAAAATAGTGTGTGTAGTTTTTTGTTCATTTATTTTGAGCAACCACTTTTTGGACCAACTTTCAAGGGCTAGCAGTGAATCCTGCATGCGCACTCTTGCTGTGGAGATGTATTGTTCTGAAGTCCACATGGCCAGGTCATCAGCGTAGAGGGAGTTGTGGACATTCTCAAGAAGCATGGTGTGGAGAGTGCTAGAGGGAAAATATCATACAAACTTTCCACAAACAAGAATTGAAATTGATAAGGTTCTGACGGAAATGATAGATGATGCAAACAGGAAAAGGTGGATAGAAAAGGCAGAGCAGGCAAATCATTATGAAGTCAGAAGAAAAATAAAGGAAAAAGAAAATATAGATATTAAGTGAAGTAGTGGGGGAGATGAGGGATAAAAGGTCATGAAAAATGACGAGGATATTATGTGAGAAGAAGAAGAGCCATAAGAGATGGCGAAAGTAAGAGTGAGTAATTGAGATATTCGACGGGGAGTATTAAGGGCCATGGGAGATGGCGAAAACAAGAGAATCGCTTGGATAAATAAGTATGTGAAAATTGAGAGTCACGGAGAAGTGACGGAGTATTGAGAAGCCACAGGAAGGATGGCACAGACATATAAAAGAGATAGTTCTAGAAGGAACTTATGTAGAAGTGAGAAGCCATGGAGAAAATGGAAAAGAGAGATTTTTGCGGCAGTGGCCGAGTCTTATGAAGATTTTGGGGAGAAATCATATTTTTTTTCTCCGTAATACAGGAAGAGAAAACAAATGTGGTGAGAACGTTCCAGGGAGGGAACGAAAACATATTAAAAAACGTTAAGTGCGGCGTTTGCCAGACTACAAATGTGAGTCTATGGAGGGTAACCCCACCGAACATACACAGTAGAAGTTTAGACATGGGAGAGGACAGTGTTGTGGAGAGGACAAAAAGAGATAGCACAAAAGAGAAGTTCCAGGGAGGGACGAAAAACCATATAAAAAAACGTTAAGTGCGGTGTTTATCAGACTACAAATGTGAGTCTATTGAGGATAACACACACGAACATATACAACAGAAATTCACACACACTAGGAGACAGTGTTGTGAAAAAGGAGTTCAAAGTGGACAGGTCAGCAGCAGAAAAATACGCAAGTAGGTCAAAGCGACAAACGCGGTTTAAGATAGGTAGACCAAAGAAGTTGAAAAATATTTCGCGTAGTTAGACCAAAGACAGGAAGTATTAGTTAAAAAAAGGGTGGACGGGAAGTATGGCAATTCAGTGTTGCCATGATAGTAAATGGCTCACGCCATTATGAACTATGTATATAGGGAGACATGACAGAAGACATGTTTTGGCTTTATCGAGAGAAGAGGAAGGCCAGATAATTCACACCAGGTGTGTGGGTGACCAGAAGATAATAATATACGAGGAGTTTATGTATATGACAACAGGCCAGGAGTGCCTGGATGTGTATAAAAGGAAATAAACTTTGTATGGTGAAGTACACAGTTGGCAGAATGTGAGTGAGAAAGACAAGGGTTAAAAAAAACAGTCATAAATGTGACGAGGAAAGGTCACTTAAGAAAAGTGACGGGGAAAAGAGTTATTCCTCAGCTTTGTTATGATAATATGTTGTAATGTAAGAAAATAATGACATGTTATAAAAAAAATAATAATGACCACTAGAAAGTGTAGAATGTATAAACATGTCAATGTATGTTTTTGAAATCATGTAATATGAGCAGATAGGAGAAAGAGCAAGATGAGTGGTCGTAAATGGGAACGAGATGTTGATGAATGTACGTTCTCAGTACAATTTAATTGAGTTGTGTAAAAAAGGAAATTGTCCTTTGGCACAGATAGTAATTGGTAATGTGCTGAGCTAGGGTTGTAACAGCACATTGCTAGGATATTGTTTTTGTTTTGATACTTAAGTTAAGTACAATAATGGCTGGTACTGTCATTAAAATAAATTTTTTATCTACGGATAAATTATTTATTTTTAAGGGAGAAAGGGAGATAATGTTGGCAGTTAGAGAACGATTTACAGTCAAAGGGAAGGAATAAGAATTAGGAAATGGGGACGGTTCAGATAGAGTTA